>RPOG01005579.1:0-30798 GCA_008086565.1 Thalassoma bifasciatum | reverse complement strand
GGGGGCAGGGTTAAAGAGAGGACTCATAAATTATTTTGCTCTTCGCCTTCTGGCAGGTCAACAAGGCCACGTCCACTGGTGTCTGCTGCACTGATACTGAGGCCAAAGATCTCAAAGAAAAAAAGTACCACAACATGGTTGTTAAATCCTGAGAAATAAGACCAAAAAGAAATTATCCTTAAACACTGTTAACTTATTAAGTCTGATGAGTCAACAGTGGTTCACAATCTGTTTCCAAGTCCAATAATTTCTCCACAACAGAGTGGATACTTGATCTCACTTGGTGTCCTGTTTGTGTGGGTTAACTCATTAACAAGCAAAACTCATTTTCAGAACACATGGCAAGCATTTTGAAAAAAAAAGAAGAAAAAACACCTCATCTGCTCATTTTCGCAGTTAACAGTTAGTGACTCAGGATTGTTCAATATGGCAATCCGCTGATGCTTCTGTATCAGAAACAAACGTGAAGTCACAACGATTGCACCAATGCATTTTACAGTCCATGGATTCAGTAGAGTGGGTCAAGTAGCATTAAGAGTTAGCTTAACTTACCTCATCAATGGGCCAAAACTGATCATCCACAGGCAAGTGAAACAGATAAACATGTTATTAAGTCTTCTTCTTGGGTTAGTTGAGGATCTTAGAATTAAAACTTTGCAAACTGAGCAGCAAACTAAGATATAACAGCCGTTTCTCTTTTGAACAACAGGACTATAACCTTTATGCACTGGATCACATCAGCAGTGTTCTCTAACCCATTTAGGTTTTTGTCACCGCTGCCCTGAATACTCAGTATACTGCTGATGTACGGAATTATTTTAGGTTTCTTAAATAGTTAATCCAGTGTGTTCAAGATCATTGGGATTGGGCCAAATTCTGACGTCTCGAACAATTCCGGTGTGCTGGCTCAAATTTGGTAATAAAATCATGCATTCAGTTTAAGTTCTTAACTCCCATTAAAAATGTTATAGTGTAGGCACTTACAGAGAAAGAAAGAGACTTCATGATACTGGGTGTTCTTTTTTGTGTATAAAGCTGGCCTAATTGAACTGTACTTGTGGGGCCAGATGCAACATATGCAAGTTTATCACTTTTCAGACTGCATGCAACATGTTGCTCATTTCAGAAGGCGTCATCCACCTTTACTGTCAAAAAGCTGGTACTAATAAATAATAATAATAATAATAATAATAATAATAATAATAATAATAATAATAATAATAATAATAATATCATATTTTTTTTCTCACTTCCCATCAATTTATATGAAAAAAAACAAACAAACCAAACATGTCCTCCACTTGTATTTCAGCACGTCATGAGTCACACATCTTGAAAATGATGACACCTTATGAAACAACCTCATCATCAGGTCTCATCTGACCTAAAAGGCATACAGATGCCAACTCATTCAGAGTGCCTTCTTTTTTTAATCAGTCTATGCAGATTTTTTACTCATCATGATTATAATACCACTACTACTGCTACTACTACTACTACTACTACTACAACTACTACTACTACTACAACTACTACTACTACTACTACTACTTCTACTACTACAACTACTACTACTACTACTACAACTACTACTACTACTACAACTACTACTACTACTACTACTACTACTACTTCTACTACTACAACTACTACTACTACTACTACTACTACAACTACTACTACTACTACAACTACTACTACTACAACAACTACTTCTACTACTACTACTACTACAACTACTACTACTACTACAACTACTACTACTACTACTACTTCTACTACTACAACAACTACTACTACTACTACTACAACTACTACTACTACTACTACTACTACTACTACTACTACTACTAATAATAATATATTTTATTAATAAGGTGCCTTTCTAGACACTCAAAGACACTACACAGATGACAAAATACATCATATAAAACAGGACCATAAAAACGTGAATAACTCTTTAAAACTCTTATATATTGGTACATTTCCTGTGGTAAAATAGTCCTGTGCTTTTTTTTCTAGATTACAATTATTATTTCATTGCATTCAATATATTCTAATTGTGATGTTTGCACTATACACTTGTTTTTTTAAACTAAACTCTGCCTGATTCATTCCCTCCCCTTTCTGTTGTACGTGAATCATTGTTTTATCGAAGTTTTTATAAAGTTTTTCCTTCTTTTTACTTGTACATCTCAACTTTGTAATTATTTTATATTGCACAGCATCCTTGAGTGTCTTGAAAGGCACCATTCAAATAAAATGTATTTTGAGTCATAGATATTTACACATAAATGTTGGAGCTGGTCTATGTTGCATCTAAAACAAGAATGCATACTGAGTTTCATGCTAACTGCAGGGAACTTTCAATATGTTTCTTTCTCAGAAGGGAACTCGAAAGATGAACTCCACTCTTTTTTTCTTGTTTTTTTTTTTTTTTCTACAGAAATGTCAGAAATACAAAGATAGGTCGTTTCATCTGTTGAAACAAGGAGGAACACAGCACTCATGGGAACATGTGATGTCACTGCCTCACAGCGGGGCAGCTGATACGAGGCCAAAGTCATTACTGGACATGAGGAGGATCAAAGCTCAGCAGAGAAATCTCCTCCTACACTATTAACAAAGCACTGAACAAATAATTTCATCACTACACAATCTGTTACAGTGACAGACTTAAATACATTAACATTTTAATGCAGTTATATTGAGCTGCAGCACAGTCCAGGCTTGCTGGTGTATTTGTTACAAGCAGGAGCTGAACCTTGAAACAAGTTAATTAGAGCTCTAAATATGTACAGCCTGACTCTAATGAGACTGTGCAGGGACAAATCAGCCTGACCCCACAAACCCATTAACTCTTTTTGCTCCAATAACACATGCTGAACAGCTCTCAGATGCACAACCAGCCTCTGACATCAGCTGAAGATAAAGAAATAATTCTAAATCCACTTTAAAAAACAGTTTATTGCACACATTCGAGCACACTCACACACACAAAGCACGTCCGGCTCTCCAGGCAGACCTCACCTCCCACACATATTACTTTGGCAGCGACAGAACAACAGCCTCCTTCCCGAGAGAGAGGACCAGTGCAAGGGAAGAAGTAGCAAGAGAGACAAGGAGGCGTTAGTCTCTCAGATTAAAACACTAAATATACCGAAATGTTCAAGACATTTTGTTCTCTGTTTCCATCTGTCTGTAATTCCTGCCCATTGCCCTCAGTTCAACTACCTTTATTGTCTTCAAACTTCAATAACACTGCTTCAGCAGCTCGAGCAAAGACTTACAATTCCCCTAAAGAGCTGGAGATGTAAACCTGTCGCAGCAGAGTTTATGTTTATTTTCAGTTCATTCTCAATATAATGAACCATATTGAGGCTGTATGTGAGCCATATATACTTGAAGGAGTCATATTCAATAAGATCTAAATCATCTTATTTCTATTTGAACTGTGTTTGGGTGAGGTTGCTGCAACCTAATACAGATTCTGCTGAACCCAATGATGAGAAAATGTGCCAATTGCAACATGTAGACATGTCATTTCTTACATTAATTCTTGCATTTGTCCTTTCCAGATGGGAAAATGCAAGTGTTGCCTCAACCCTTTGCCTTCAGGCTTCACCAATGGCACAAATGTATTTATAGTTCTGGACACAGCTTTGTCAACTCAGGTTTGTTGAGGAGGTAAACAGCTCATACCTCCATTAAACCACCACAGAAATCATCTCAACTTGATGAAATTACATCACCATCACTTGGCGTTGAAAAACTGCACTTAATGTAAAAAAAAAAAAAAAAAAAGTAAATAAAGGCTTTTGTGGGCGGCCTAGTGAAAAAAGCATCTTATTTCCATTGGATCAAGAAAGATGAGTCATTCTTGTTTTGTGCTGGTCTGAGAGTTACTATTTTTCCTCACAGCTGTGTTTAACAGCCCCTGTCTGAAACTTCATTTAGTATCTTAAAGGCTCTACACTCCACAAACCCCCTACCCTCTGATTAGCTTGCACTCTGTGGACCTGTGTGGGGGCAGAGCTAATGGCAAACCTTGGGAGGAGGGTCTTGTTGCAGAGAGGCAGATCTTGCACAAAGACATATGAGTAGGCGGATGTAATACGATGACATGTGCCTCTTCAAATCACACAGAACCACAAACCCTAATCCTGGTGGGCAGACCCCATAGTGCTAACAGTCTGCACAGTCTGCAGATGGGTGCTATTGAATCTTGGTGTTTGAGGCACCTCCATTGTGTCATAAACCAGTCAGTAAATCTTTATGTGATGATGTCATCATTCCAGCAAGTGTTATGTCGATCTAGTGCTATTTCTTTCACCTAAGACACAATGGATGCGTCTGTGATCCGGCTCTGCTCCATCACAGCACTAGATCAGAGTGGTTTCCATACAAGTCAAAGTGCCAAATCACACTGGATACATTCTGCTGACCTCACTGTGAGTGTGGTCCAGCAGGTTGCACATGATAGGTAGCAATCCAATTTTTCCTGATGCCTGAGTGTTGACGTGTCATGTCACCAAAAGGAATAGTGAGTGAAACAGGTAGTAGTACATGGAAACCATCTAAGGGCATGGTCACACTGGCCATTCAGGCCATTTTGTACTCAAGCACGATTCACCCCCGCTCTCCCACAGGACAGTACAGCCAGTGGTCACACTACATGAACATGAACAACATGAACCAGACTTCAGCACAAGCGCTGACACGGCCGCCAACGTCACTATAAGGCGTCTGTTTGCAAGAAGCGGTCTGATCAGAGTCCGCAGGCTAGAGAACATGGAGAGCATTGTTACAACTTTACTCACTTTTTGGCTTCTGTTAAGTTGTTATGGACCAACACAGCCCTCCAACACCCACCATTGTTTTAAATTATTACTGAGAGGAGCGGTCTGGGCGATCATACGTTGTGCTTTATGCATCATGTATGTGCTCGTGCATGAATCGAGCCAGCTTCAGCACACCTCTATCAAACATGCCAAGCCGGGGAAGAAGGCTGTGCAACGGTTTACTTGTGGTCACACTGGCCAAACAAGCCAAACTTTACCTCTGAAGTGAGCCCTAGCACGGCACGGTTGGCCAGTGAGACCCTGCCTGTGACTTTCAAATTAAAACAACCTTGTAAAAATCAAATTGTATTTGGCTTGACTACGAAAACAAACTAGTGGAGTCAGGCCAGGAGTCAACAGGTTTAAGATTTCACAGCCCAGCATGAATGAAGTCAGACTTAGCAGTTGAGTGGAAATCACAGGAACTCCTCAATTTGCCACTCAAGCTGTTTTTCACCAGTGCAGCTTGCCTGACTAAATGCAGCTGGTGATGAAGTTGATGAAGACAATCAACATGCAGTGGTGCAGAGTTGGACTGCAGATGCATCAGATGTATTTCAGGCATTTGAAGAGACCATTTTTGAACAGTTTACACTCAGATTTACTCAGATATGTAGGGATCTTGAAACCTACATTAAGTCAGTTTGGATATTCGCCATAAATACTTTATATCCACATCTAAAATATATTAAAAATACAAAACCCCGGCTCTGGTATGGAATCACATCACTTCATATCTGGACTGCTCTTTGCATACATTTGTTTTGGGTTACTGGGACAGCTGCCAGTGCTCTTTCCAGTCTCCTCAATGTGTTAACACAGCTTCTAGTTTGTATTTTTAGAAAGAATGCCAAACTGACACAAAGTCACAATTCTCTGCAGTGTTTGATGAATGAGGAAAGTGGGAGTACAAAAAGACAACAGCATTACTGGCCTGGCTCAAAAAGGCAGAGCTGGATGAACTATCTTCTCACATTTTATTCTCTCGGTATTTATCCCCACATTCGTAGCCGACTCCTTCTCTGCCTTCATTTTCCTTTCTCTCACAACCACTGTCCTCTCTGTGTCTGTCACTGCTGTGTGACAAATGTGGAATCAACATGTGTTTACATCGCTCTCCAGTAGAGTCCTCCAGTACAGCCGTTCTCAACCTTTTTGAGTTGCGACTCCAAATTTAACATGCACTGGTATCTGGGACCCCCAGATACAAAAATCAACACAAACCAACTAAAATCTGAACAAAAATTGGGGAGAAAAACAGCCCATGTTTCATTTTGAACGTTTATGTTTCTGAACGTGGAAAAGAAGTCAACATTTTTGTCTTCCCATTGTACTGTAAGGAGATTTTTTGGGTTTTTTAAAATCTTATCAGGCATAAATACAGTATGTTCGGTTCACAAGTCAAAAAAATCTGCCAATGGAGTAAGAAAAATTTGCTCGTCACGTTCCTTGAAATGCAAAATGTCTTAATACAAGACGCTTTTTTCTTACTCTGATTTTTAAAATTGTTATAAGCAATTCAGACCTCAATTTTTGTCTCTTAAGAACTTGATATAACACTTTTTTTTATCTGGACTGGCTTGTTGAATATGGCTCATATTAAGAATAAAAAGGCAATTTTTACAAAAGATAAGACATAAACACTTGCTCAAATTTCAGTTTTTGCAGTGCAGAATCTGAACGAGTTCATGAGCAACACTCGTGGAGCTTTTTCAGGAAAAACACTACAGTTCAGAATAAAGAAACTTAGTTGATACAACAAATTTTGGAAAAATAATGAAACAGAAAACACCTTAAACAACCCTGCCTAAAGTTTTGTAGTTAAATATCAGTCAGAATTTTCCCAAAATGACTTGGCGACCCAGCAGGAGTCATCTCGCGACCCCAAGGTTGAGAAACACTGCTCTAGTAAGGACCTGTTGACTTCTTTGTACCACACACACCAATGGTCTGAATGTCCTGATGGAGGCTTGAGTTGGAGCATGGGGATGCAGATAGTCACTGCTTTTGTTCTCGCACTGGCAAAACTGGCAACACAACTACACACAAAAACAAAAATGATGAGATGAGAACTGGTTCTTATTCTATTCCACTGAAGGACCAGCTTTTCATCAGATTAATTAACCTCTTGAGTAATGACTGCTGTGTTGTTTTCCCTCTCACGGTCAAACATGTCATGCCTGTTTCTGCGCAGACGGTGGCACATTGTTTGGATCGTGGCATTTCTATCATAACATCTTCACACCTTCCATTGTTTTGTTTTCCCATCTAGAAGCTTTTTTTTCACAGGGTGTATTTAAGGTCACAAAGTTAGTTTCTGGAAAGGAAAAAAAAAGATAATCTTTGTACTATTACCTTCAAGCCCTGCATCATAACTGTCTGAGAGCTGTACCTATTAGATTGAGTCATAAAAGTTCCTTCCCGCTTTCTTTGTACTTGGAAGAAAATGCCAAAGAGGAGTAATTGGCCTTGTTCTATTCATGGTTTCATCAAAAACAGAATTTTATTGAAGCAGACAAAAACTATGTCTGAGGTGTTTAATGTGACATTTAGCAAACTTGTTTGAGTGGTTGCTAATGGAACAATACTTCCGAATGGTTTATTCAAAGATGGTTTGTGTACAGTCAACTTTTGCCTCATAAGTGTTGGCAGATTTTTATTTTTCCAGCAGTAAAAAAGGACTGGAGTGGGAAAACATTTTCTGATTCTTTTGTTTGCATGAGAGGATGAAGTGAGAGCCTTCACTGTAACATAACAAAAACCAAAGGCAGGAAGAAACAGTGGCTAAAGAGTCTTGAATCTGAAGAGCCGTATTATTTAGCTTTTATAGCTATGGACTGTTAGACATCTGTAAGACGCAATAGACTGGTTGATGCTTTCACTGTAAACTTCTGTAGTAGAAGTCTGTCTTGAAAACTTATGGAAAGTTGACATCTCAAACCAAAATTAATGTAGAAAGATGTGAAAGGAGACAAGAAACAGTGATAATACTTGTTCATCTTGGCGCCCAAACCAAAACATGGATCAATATGGAGAGTCAAGGACTTGAGGACCAAGGATACTCCTTGGAAAGTGAAGACCACTAGTTTGAAATAAATGTCACGAAACCCATCCATGTTAAATCTGAACAACCTTCTCCGAACAGAGGTGGTGACTTTTTTACCCCAGCAACTCTGAGGAACAAAGTCAATGACTCTGGTAACAACCCAATACTGCCAAACTTAAAGTCTCATATTCCTTGTTTGTTTACAGCTAAAGAAGCCTTTTGGAGGAGAGGCCACAGCCTCACTCCCGGATTCACACGTACAGTGTGTGCCACTGGACGCCAACAAGCACAGTATGGCACCTTTAAGACACCTTAATTAACCTCATGTTTCCTAGCCTTTGATTCCTTTACCATAAATGTTCAATTTCCCTTGAAATGGCCTCAAACTGTTCTTTTTAAGGTGTTAACATGCTTACTGAGACAAAAGGAAGTCCCTCCAAACTCTCCCACCAAAGCCCTCCTCTGTTTCTTGAGACTGTTTTATTCTCTGGACGTTAACATGCTGTGTTGAATCGGTCAAAACTTAATCTTTTGACAATAAAAATCAGGATCATGCGACTTGAAATGTCTCTTACCGATGGCTATGAAGTCCTCATGGTCCCAGGCTTGAAGCTGAGCTAAGGGGCCACTGTAGAGCAGCAGTCCATCAGCCACATCCGTGATGAACTCCAGAGACACATGGCTCTCAAAACAAGGCATCATGGGAGGAAACCAGGCATATCCGTTGCCTTGGAAACTGTGCTTGTTCTGCTGGCACTCAGGCCCTTCGTACTGAGCTGGGCATTGGCACCTTGGGAGAAAGAAAAAAGAAATTGTGAGCCAAAATGACATGAATTAGTGAATGTAGAATGCAGAGGGTGTTTTTTTTTTTCCAGTTTGTCATTCCATGACAATTTGAAACCCTGTAGGTTCTAAAAATATAAGAGCCTTATGTAAATTAAAAACACTCCTCTTTCTCCTCTTCTTTCTGGCACTATTACTGTCTCCAACTTTTCTATCTGCCCTCTCTTCCACTCTAGTTGTTTTCTCCTTTCAGACAGCTTTCCCCTTTGGCTATCTGTGTCTCTCCCTCTCTCCGTCTGTTACGCAGATGCAGATCTTCTCATTAGCAGGAAAACCACAGGGAGGATCACTACATGACTGGGAAACTCTTTTCTTTGTGTTTTCCATACACTACAGAGCTCATCTGCCCTCAGCTGCTTGTCAGTTATCAGCTCCTCTCTTTAACAAATTTCCAGGCTCTGGTCCATGAAGAGAAGAATCTTCCTTCTTTTTATTTATTTATTTATTCTTCCATCTCATTTCATGTTGTGTGAAAGCACAAACTGGACGTATTTACTTGCCTCATTAGCATAATGTATTTGGTATCTGATGTCATGTACTGATTTAGAGAGAAACAAACAGAATATTTTGGCTCCCTGATTCACACTCAATCTGTTTCAAACAATCAAAAAAAAAAAAAAAAAGCAGAGCTGGAATGATAAAGTTTGTACAAAGCTTAGAGAAATCTGCAACATTTTCTGTGAACTCATCACTTATAATGCACCATGGGCACATTCATAAATGCATTTACAAGGTCTTGTAACCGTTCTTATTGGTGATTAGAAGTTCTTGGAACAACATTCAGAATGTTTATGACGTCTTTTAAATGTTAACATAATACCTCATATCCAATGAAAGAGTTACATCTTTTTTAGGGATAATAAACAACCTGAACCTGGACGACACTTCTTCATTTGAAAACTGTATTAATTATGACACTGATATGAATCATGTTTGCGCACATTCACATTTTCTGTTGAGTGCATAAAAAAACCACAGTCTATCTAGTAAAATCTTGCTAAACTATACTTGTAATACGGTAGGCTAAATAAAGCTAAAGCTCTGTAAACTCTGCAGAAACTCAACAACTGTGACAGCTGATGACATTTTAGATGAGTGGTTTTTTTTTTTTTAATTCAGCTGTAAAATTGTTCTTTATGAGCATCCAGGGTTGAAAAACCTGCAGGATAAGAAATATTTGGGTTGAAAATTGTTGTTTCCAGGTCAAAATGGTCTAAATATGAAAGTTAATCTAGATAAAATCAGATCCTGATCCTGACATAAAAAGATCCTTATGTATTTTGCACATATAGCCCCCTAACGGAGAACATTTTCCTTGATTAGGCAACACATAACACTGCAGAAAAACTGACCACCTATCACCTGGTTTCAATAGACACCTGAGGGACAGGTGAGCTTTGATTTCATCAGTCTGTAATGATGGATCAAGGATATTTGACTATATTTAGAGACTGATTTCTACAGAAAGTTACGAGGACCTTCCCAAACTTACAATCTTTCCAAAATAAAGGTTGTGAATGAACAACCTGAGCCCTGACTGACATCAAATCTGTGACCATCAATTATTTTTGTTAGTTATAAGCTTGCCTATAGTTATTTTCAGTGTGCAATGTTAAATTCAGGGGAAATTGTTATGGGCTTCTCAGATCAATGAAAACCTGCCCCATTTTCAACACTGTGTTCATTATAGCTATACAGGTGTTGACAACAGACAGACAACCAGCACTAACTTCATACAGTACATGAGATAAAGTAATGAAATATTTGAAAAAAAATTGGGAAGTAGCACAGAAAATGAAAGAGGATGGGCAAAAACTAGCTGTGATTCTATTTACATATGTGTTGCTGTGTGTAGCTGTTGTATAAAATCACACAAACAGAGGTTTTTACTGTGTGTTTACATACAGACCTCACAGCCAATTTCTGGGGAAAACTCCTGACATTTGAGATGTTGTCTTGTGTGCAGAGGGAGCCTCGTTAACCTTTACAGCTACTGTATATATTTTGAAGAGGAGGCGTTCTTATAGCTTCCTCGTATATGCTATAAGACAGAACATCATGAGACTGTAATCAAACCAACATACTAGTTAAAGACCAACAGTCAATCATTTGTGTGAACAAATGTAGAAATCTGCAATAAGGATATTTGAATCTTGTAGGAAATAGAAGAGTGAGGGTGTAATGATCCATTGATTTGTGTAAAATCAGTAAAAATAAACCTTAATTTCCTACTGCATGGGAAGGAGACATGCCACAAACAAAGTTAGAAGCTGTAATGAGATGAAAGCATCCTGTGACTAACTTTGTCATTTATGAGATATGAGTCAGTAAATTTTCAAGTTTTGTTTTCTGTCACGCCTGCCAACTGTATTTGTGCTGTTTCTATTTTTGATGTCCTGCATGGGGTCAAGTTCTGTGATCCAAGCCAACAGTTAATGACAGACTGACAGCTCTACAGCAAGTGGTCACAAAGTATTTAATCACTGGTTTGTGTAACGTTTCATCTCTTTATTCTGTTGACTTTCTGTATTCAACAGTTTAAATTTGCTAGTTATACAACAAATTAAGTCAGTTATAGGCAAATTCACACTTATGCAGTTATGCTGTTCAAGCTGGTCGCCAACACGCTGAATAATAACCTAAGTCTTCACTCCTGCGGCTGCTTAAACTCTTCAGAGAGCTCAGAGTAACAAAGTGTTTTTGACAAGCAGCTCCTAATATACGAGGCTCTCATGCTACTCACACTGTGCTGTTTCAAGATATTGCCACTTTTAGACCCTCCAGATCTTCCCAAATTCACAGAGATGTGTGCAGCAAAAGTATGAGCAGCAATATCACAAGCACACACACATACATTCACAAACACACACCCCTCATCTGTGTTCTGTAGACAGCTCATTTCTCTTCCAAGTGTCTCTCTTTGCCTGCCATGCATCTCACAATGAAAGACAAATGTGCATACACACTTGTGCACACCATACAAACACACACACACACAAACACACACATACACATCCACAGTCGGAAATTATCCAGCTCATGTTAAGTACAACAAAGGGAAGTGCAGCTTTGTGTTATGAGATTGGTAATGTAACATACACAGTCAGTATAATTAAAAAGAGACTGGCAGACACGAGTGTCAGCCTTTGCAATTATCTTGGAAACATTTTCACAATCAGACTCTTGCTTGAAATAATTCAGTCCTACATCAAACTTCATTTCTGAGCCACAGCAGGTCTGATCCTTTTCCCCTAATGGATTTTGTTTTCGTATTGTTTTATATGCTGGTACCTATTTTTAGAGAAGTTTGGCTCAATTGAAAAAAAAATGATGTCACTTATTTGCCTGTAAAAATGAGGATTAATGGGATAAAACTGAAAATATTAATTTTGAATATATCAAAGAAAATAAATGGGGACAAAACATGCTGAAAAACATGAAGCCATCACATTAATAATAATAATAATAATAATAATAATAATAATAATAATAATAATAATAATAATAATAATAATAATAATAATAATAAATAAGACTTCCCCTCTTTTTCGGCAAATATTGAAAAAATAAAAATAAAAACAAACTGCTAAATCACAGATATAAGGTCACAGTAAATGCAAAAAGAGTGGGCAGAAGTGTAACTTACTGATTATCAAACCTTCCCTATTGTTTATTAATAAATCCCAACCCCTGTCTGCTTTCTTTTTATGTTTTTTTAAATATCCTGTATCAACATTCACAATTAACATCTCTTTCTACAGATAGGCTAAATACTTACACAATACAATACAATTTTAAATTTAATCTATTTCAATTAGTGTCACTGCTCAATAGATATTAACTATTATCAAGGTATAAATTTGTGAGTTATACATCTCAAATACATACTAAATATTTGCACTTGTCTTTACTTATGTGCCTACAACTATATCCTAAATCTGTCCAAATATTTGTAAACCGAACATATATACATCCAGAAATGTACAAATAAGTACCATGTATAGTGTACATACAGTACATACGTGTAATTACGTTTTCGGGATTCATACCCATACACACAAATCATACTTGTATACTCACAGATACATATATATATATATATATATATATATATATATATATATATATATATATATATATATATATATATATATAAATACATGAACGATGGAACAATCAGGGGTGGAGCCTATCCTAGCTGTCTAAGGCGAGAGGCGAGGTTCACCCTGGACCAGTCGCGAGTCAATCACAGAGACGAACAACCTTTCACGGGAAACTGTGCACACAGAATAGCCCACTGTCTGAACCGGGATTCGAACTACTGACCCTCTTGAAGTGAGACAGCAGCACTTACTGCTGCACCATTATGCAGCCCTTATACAATCATAATAAGCAGAATCTCACTTAAGTAGCTCAGCTTCCATCATGCAGAGGTTGTCAAATCTCTCCTTCTAACCCTATCTTTTGTAAAAATCACATCATTGTGCTTCCTTTCAAAATGGCAAATGTAAAAGCACTGCTTAAAGCCACAGGAGGACTGTTGCAGCTTAATTCAACAGATAGAAATCATAAAAAATTCCTGATGGTTCTTCATACAGCATGTGTTTTAAGATTAGGGTTAGGGTTAGACCTAGGAGGGTTAGTTACCTCCTTAGATTATAACCCCCATCATGTCCTATGAATAGTTTTTAAGTCTCGTTAAGTAGTAAATGGTACATTGTCTCAAACACGATAATAGTTGTTTGTGGCTCCACAATATCCAAAAGTTCTAGAAGATTTGACTGAAGTAGTAACAGGTTGATGTGACCGAGGTATCTAACTTTATGACTTATTCTTATATCTTTAAAGTATAGGAAATAAACAGGATTCTACATTGCCAAATGCTTTTTCGATATCTTAGTCTGTACATGTACGACGTGAATTTTTATATTATTATTATTATTATATTGGGAGCTTTTGTGCAATTATTTGGATGGAAGAGAGAATAGTGGATAGAGCAAGAAACAGATCAAGAGTCAAGGGTGACATGCGGGAAAGGGGCCACAGGCTAAATCTGAACCCAGGGTGAATGTCGACGAAGGGGAGCGCAACCTTGACCACCATACCATCTGCGCCCCATATGATATGAAATTTCAGTTTAATTTAATATCTATTGTTATTTCAAAAATGTATTAACAGTAGCTCTCTTAATTTCAACTTCATTTCAATGATAGAAGAATCTGGAACTGGGGACAGTTGAGGAAATATGTTGCATGCAGCTCGTATCTGATCCAATCACTCAGCAAAACAAGACTTGATTTATTACAACTGTTAATATTATTGTTTCACCCGTGTTAAGTTTGACTGCTGTTCATTTAGTCTTGTGTATTCATTGTTATTAAAGCTGAAGCCAGGTTTCAGAGGCTTTAAAATTTTATCTGTTCAGATTGAGTCATAATGTTTATGAGTGTGTAAGATTAGACGCAGCAGGAAAACATCTCTGCCTGAATTTCCATTTTGGCAATGTCATCCTGATTCTCAGCACGAGAGACAATCTGAGACATAGTTTTAGTCACAATGTCCAAGCCCTCCAATCCTCTTAAGACAGCTTTGTTTTGCTCATTCGCTGTCTGGAGGGAATTGTGTTTGTTAACGTCAAACAAGCGAGCTGTAATCCCACCCCCACAGCCCCATGTCTTTCTAATCTCATTATTAATCCCTGTGCGCGTGTTCCCCTTTCAATCTTGGGCTGTAATCTGTTTGTGTGTGTGTGTGCGTGTGTGTGCGTTGTGTTGTGTTGGGGTCATAGCAGAGAGCATCAAAGCAGAAAACTCTCCCACAGCACTTCTATCTTGTGTGAATGTTAATCTGATCTACATGTTATTTGTTCTCACCTCACATCCTCTTTCCTCAAAATTCTTCTTCCCCTTTATTTGAAACTCTTTTCTTCCTCTCACTCTGCATGTTTCTGTTTCTTTCGCATCACTTTTTGTCTATAGCCTTTTACCTCCTTTCAACTCTCTGTGCTGGAATATTTTTGCAGTCGTTAGACATGCTTTTTTTTTTTTTTTTTTTTTTTTCTGTTCTCACATAGTTAATCCCTGACATCCTCTTCTTGTGAATGTGGTAAATCACAAAACAGGTGCTTCACAGCTCAGGTATTGTGAGGTGATAGACTCTGCAGTCATACAGCATCTGGATTCAGGTCTTAACACATTTAACTGCTTTGCTTTGCTCTCGCCCTGTCATCTGTTCACCCAACACTTCATTTATAGACTCTGCACTTTCATCCTTTAATACCTGAATTTTCATACAAGATCTGAAGCAATTTAAATTTCAGAGACAAGCAGAAGCTGAATTATTCACATTCCCAAACCTGTTTGCCAAAATATTTGTATAGCTTTGTGTTTTTTTTTCTTCTTCCTAGCATGGCACAGGCTTTAACACAATTTGGCAGCGAGTGTAGGTGAAGTGAAACACCTGCTGCATCATCACTGTAAACAAACAGTACAGGTGCCACACTGTAATGCAACCCTGCTGCTAGATTGGCTGAACGGGGTTTGTTAATAAATGTGTGTTTGCCTGCGTGAGTGTAATCCAGGATTTCTCGAACATGGATCAGGCTGGTCATCCTGCTCCGCTCCAGCAGTGAGCCACATTACACGGTGGCTGCAGCCAGCCAGACTGAAATCCTGCCCTTTTCACTCGCTGCTTCTAATTAAATGAGGCTGAAGGGTAAAATTGACTTCTACAAGGAACAGCCACACAGCTTAGCAGACACGTGTGAGCTGAGACTCATCTGCTCTCACTGAAGTTCAGAGAGAAAGAGAGAGAGAGTGTGTATAGGTGTGATGGTACTTGAGGATTAAGTATTTGAGCATGCAGAGCAAAGAACACCTGCAGGAGTAGATGCTTCTTTTGTGGCGTCTTATTTTGACCAAAAAACTGACAAAACATGAATGTGCTCCACTGTCACTCTGTCATTATATTTCAAAGCTGAAGCGTGACGTTTATTCCAGTTGTTGTGATATAGTCCACTTCAAGGGTCTCCAACTGGTACACACTAAAATGAGAATTTGCACATGTTGCTTTAGCATGTTATTCTATGTCAATATGACAAAAGATTACTGAAGTTGCTGTGATAAGGCTTAATGATAAGTTGGCGCCATATCAACTACAAAATGTATTTCGACTTGAAATTTTATGTCCAAATAAATCAGTCGTGAGTGTCGACTCTAGCCCCTCCCAGCTGTTTATTAAAGCTACAGCTCTCAAGTTATATGCCTTTGAGAATGGTAACCTAATGGTTACACCATGAGTGAGGAGGGAACACAGTGGACATGAGAGTCTGCTGAAAAGCTATGTAATTGCCCACAACATCTAATCTAATTAAGATAACTTTTGTTGGTGATTGAACAACAAAAGGTATTTTTTTGAACCAACATAAAAACAAGGCAGCCCTTTACATCATAATTCTATGTGGAAACAAGAAGTTACATTCAACAGTGTGGCTACCAGTAGAAAATACAAAGAACCAACACAAATTTTATCCACTTACAATCACCACAATAGAAAATCTGTTTAAAGATTATTTGTACCTATCAATCAGCTAACATCAAAGTTGGGTATTTCCCACTCACATTTCTGAAAATATCTTCAATTCAAAACTCTTTCTTAACATTTATCTTCTCTTTTACATCCTAACTGATCGTCTATCTCTTAGACTTGGTTTTGAACCTTAATCATCTCTCAAGAATCACATGAAGAGGAACCATATCTAAGTTCAGCAATCACTCAGGTCACACAAAAAGTCATCGTGCTACTCTCATCAGAATGAACCTGATATTGGGATAAACTGCACTTTTAAAACAGTTATTGGCTGCACCTATACATACATTGGGTTAAGCCGAACAATCACTTATAGTTGTCCAATTGACGTAGTTCTCCCAACTCCCAACTATTGTCAGATTTCAGGAGTGTGTTAGACAAGTATGTGTGCGTGTGTGTTTGTGTGTTGTTTAGGGCAGCAGCTACGTGAGAAGTGGGATGATTTAGAAGAGAGAAGGTCACAGAGAGAGGCTATCTGGATCCTGGTCATAACAAAGATAATGAGTATAAACACCATGAGGTTGTACAAGGACGGCCACGTTCACACTCCAAAGACCACATAAGGCCAAACAGATGCTGTTCAAATATAGTAAAACAAGAAATAAGGACAAAAACGGCGATAACTACAAATACGAAAACACTTGAGA
Source organism: Thalassoma bifasciatum (assembly GCA_008086565.1). Lineage (NCBI taxonomy): Eukaryota > Metazoa > Chordata > Actinopteri > Labriformes > Labridae > Thalassoma > Thalassoma bifasciatum. The sequence goes on along the minus strand of RPOG01005579.1, from coordinate 13,834 downwards.
AACAATACAATCTTCTATTTGCCTCAGACAGGCTGTGATTAAATTCAAGCTTTTGCGTCAACACCTCAGGTCCACAGTCAGGTAAGATGCTTCCTGCGTCTGATTCTATATGTGATTGATTCAGACAAGCATCAAAACTGGACAGATTTTAGAAATTGATATTTATAACTTTTACCGATGTCTTGACAATATCCTCAACCTTCTCTTATAACAACATGTAATAGCTTTTGGTTCTCTCCTGGCATGTCCACTAATATTTTTTTTTAATGGAAAGAGAAATATCCTCCAACTTTCAAAACATGGGTAAATGATATCATTCATCATTAGATGCTTGTGAAAATATGATACACCACAAGAGACATTGCCTTTCTTAACTTAGAAAGGAAAAAAAAACAAAACATTATGATGTCAAAGTTCAGAACTGCTCTCACTGACCCCCCCCCCCCCGCCCTGACGACTGCATCAGAGTAAATCTCTGTAAAAGTAGATAAATAAATAAAGGAACTATAGGTACTTTGCAACTTCTTTGACTGTTCTAAAACAGCTCTAATCCAAAAAAAAAAAAAAAGGGGGAGACCCCTGTACAACACGGTTCATTCATTATTGTTAGTGCTTATTTCCGCCAGGGTCACAGGGAGCTGGAGTCACCAGCCAATCACAGAGGTACCAGACACCAAAAACTACAGGCAATTTAGAGTGACAGATCAACCGAAAGTTTATTTTTATATGCACCCACCCAGCCAGGGAATTGAACCAGGAACCTTCTTTGATATAGACCAACAATGCCCACAATCATTGTTTTTCTTATGTGTTTCAAGCCTTTAATTCCAATCACTATGTAACCAAACACAGTAGAAGTGGCACTGATATCAGAAATCATAGCTAAAGGATAGAAGTATTGATGGTGGTGAACTTTCCATCACACACTCTGACACACTGAGAGTCAAAGAGATAAGAGATAAGAGATTTCGCAAAATGATATCAAATACTTAGAGTTCATGATTCCTTTAAAAGTTTCTTAGTCTGAAAGTGTCCGTTTACCAAGTTTCATTTAGTAAATATAGTATCAGTAAATTTTTCTGTTTATAATTGTCTTTTTTCTTTCATTAAATGATAACATCCTGCTGTTAGGGCTGCCTTTTCTCCTGACTTCTGTTTACTAATTTAATTTTACTGTTTTGTTCATTTTAATTAGGCTCTGTTGAGATCTACTAAAAAAAAGAAAAAAAACTGCTTTAAAATCTGAGGGATAACTTTTGATAAAATGTGTTTTTATATTTTTCATAATACCTCAATAAAAAAACCAAAGCTTGGAAATAAATTCCCCACACCCAATAATAAGAGAAGCAGCAAATCAAAGAAGAAGTTTGGGATACAAGTGTGGAATCAATAACCAACATTTGCTTTTACTATATTTCCTCTAAGGGCTTCGACTCTTGGGCCTTTGGGGTCTTTAAAGGACTGTGAGGACTTTCTAAGTGATCTTGAAACAGTCTCACTTCTAGATACATGCCTGATTGCAACCCACAATTCAAAAATGAGATTATCAGTGACAAAATACGTTTTTGTAAATGCTATTTCTCAGTATCTGTGGTTGGGTCAACCACCAGACCTTTGACAACACCAAGCCAGTCAACAACAGTCATCAGTAAGAAGAGAGATATCTGTTTTTCTCTGCTGAAAAAGATTTCTTGGATTTGTTTTCTAGCAACAGTGGTTACTGAAGATCGACTGTTTGACAGAAAAATGAGGTCAGAGCAGAATAAAGATATACAGAAGAGTGATGTAGCACTGGCCAAACCATAGGTCAAGCCTTTTGAGATAATGTTCATTCTAACCCACATGAAGCAGTTATACTGCAGTGATCTGTTCAAACCTGAGAGTTTATCAATAAAATGAAATGCCAGGTTATGTTAGCTCTAAACTGCCCGGTGAGGTCGGGGGTGGTAGATGAGCACTAGTAGGACATAACCAGGATTTACTAATGTTATACATTACAGACATGTCTCAGAGCACTGGGCTGTGAGTAGAGTGAAATATATCGGGCTACTAAACTACAGGTATCTCCACATAATGACAAATAAATGCCTTACCCAATGGCATTGCATGAAAAGTACAGTGAAAAAGAAGCTGTTGAAAACCACATACTCAGGTCTTCAAAAAAGAACAAATTAACACGTTTACAGACCTGTTCAAAAATCAATTTTGATCTGAATGGCTCATTTCTCTATTAGCAAACACTGTATGGGGCTGATTTTGTTTTAGTAACTGTTATTTTTAAGTTATTAAACTTAGAAGTTGTGACCATTTAAGGGTTTGGTTGATTTGACAGAAAGAAATATAAAAGAAAGAAGAAAAAAAAAGCTAATGCCAGATCGAGTTCAAGAAACAGCGATCAAACAATCATGTAATCAGTTGAATCATACTCCAGCTGTTTATTTTCTTGATCTTTCTTTCTTTTACGGCCAGTTCAACACCTTTTCTTAGTCATCAGATTTCTCAATTAGAGACAGTTATAACCTATTGAAGTTTTAAGTAAGACTAAAAGTCAGGTAGAATAATGTTTAGGAAGTACACTTGTTGTTTTTGCCCTAATTTCACACTTAAAGTTCCTGTTGATGATGTCAGTGGTGTCAGCCTGTTGAAGTTTTGAGGTCCCATGGGTCTGAGCCTCTGAATGGTTGTAATGAGAATCCTTGAAAATGATGCTATTTCTTGATTTTTGGTTTCATCGATCCAACCACCTCAGTCCAAAATAGAAATACATAATCACGCAGAGAGTAATATCATTTACCATCTTTAGGCAGAAGTTAACTTTTGTGAAAAGTTTGAATCTATTTGTACACACGTCAAATTAGATTTCACAGAACTTGTTTATCGTTCCGGCTCCACAGCGATAAATAATGCTGAGAGGCTGACGTCAGTGTTGTAAATGAATCAGTGCGTTGTTAGAATTGGCTCTTAATTTCATCAGAACATTAATTTTCTGCAGAGTTATATTTTGAAGCAGCGATAAAAGCTCAGATCCAGAGTTTGGCGTTTCATTTAATTGGTTGCAAAGAGCCCTTCACTTCCACCATTAAAGATCAGGCCTGAGGAAACGCGGAGCATCGAGCCGAATTACACGAAGTCAAACAGGGTCAACATGTCTCCCTAACCACTCCAAACACTAGAAAGAGCTTATTTCGTCATCATGTTTGTACTTAAAAGGATTTGTTGAAACCCTCTCAACCCACTTTAGGCCTTGTTTACAGAGTGATTTATGCTAATGACAACGCTCTCCTACAGTTCTCTCATTTGCCAGGAATTTAAAACGAGAACTGGCAGTATGTGACAGCTAACATGCTAGACTTTTCATCTAATGGGAGGTTTGTTTTTGTTTTTATTTCCAGCAAAATACAGAAGCAAAAAAGACTCTGCCAGGAAGGCTGTGAAAATCAGATTTTCCATCTGTAAGTGAAGCTTTATGACAGAGAAAAGGCCAGACGGTTATACCTTCTCAGCTACAACAACTACTGATGTCTGCATTCACACAAGCTTTGTAAACTATATGGTGTAAAACCCACATACAGCACAATCCCAGTCTGGTCCCTTTGTAGTTTCCGATAAAGTGAAGCATGTGCTTTTATATGGGATTGGGAGGGAAATTTAGTGCAGTTTAACAATGAACAGATGGATAAAGGACCCAGGAATAGGAGTGTAAAACTTTTACTCAAGGCAGTAAAGTGGAAAGGAAGATAGCTTTGTTAATTTTCTTTTCACCGAGCAGATTTGGTAGCCTAGAAATAATTATGTATTAGGGGTTGTTATTCTACAAAAGCTTCAAAAAAAGAAAACCTTGGAAGTATTGCAAAGTAATAGACGGCTTAAAAAGAGGCTGAATAGTCAGGACTCAACCCAACCAAATCCAAATCCTTTTGTCCTCAATGGCCTTGTCTATTCTTTTTTTATTTTACTTCCTCACAGTTAAAACATATTTGATGCTTATTTAATAATTCATTTTCAGAAAAATCTTCCCTGAATTTGAAGATGGCTTTGACGTTTCCTCTTTTATTTTGCAGCTTAACAGTGTGGAATCATCCTTCATTTAACCACAGTGACATTTATGGAACATGTTGAACAATATTCCTGTTTGAACTAAGTTCCTGTAACTCTCCTCATATTGCTTTTACTTAAGTGTGCATTAATTCTATTGCTTTTTTCCAGCACTTAATGTCATGTACAAAGATGGGTCTGTACATTGACACTGGAATAAGAGTATGACTACAACAGTCAGTAAAATGTTTGAATGAGTAAAGGAAAGATAGAGGAGGAACTCACCAAGAAAGCATAGCAACCACTCATACAACCAAGACATAAATTAGAATTATCTGTCCCAAAGCTCAATTCTTACCACATCTGGTATTTAAATGTAAATATGCTCCATAATTTTGGCTGCTCTGTGCTCTTGTTTTGTGTCTGATTGTGGAGATGAGCTGTCAGCACTCTTAGTCATAGAGAAATGTCTGCTCTCATTCTCAACCAGACTGGTAAAACATCTCAAGGAACCACAAAAGTCCTGTGGCTCATTGCTTGTAAGCGTTTCCACCAGGACATGAAGACCAAGGTAGTTTATATATTTCGGTCCAGTGACCCATCAAGAAAGAAATTCAAAGTAACTGCAAAGTAACTCTTTCCTCCATTTTAACACTGAATAATCTATACTTTATAAGCTTTTTCATCATCAAATGTTTGTCTATTACTTAAAAAAAAATATATACAGTATAGGCCAAAAGATTGGACACACCGTCTCATTCCCATTTAAGTTTTTGCAATTTTCGGGACTGACTGACCTTCATTTCTTAAAGTAATGATGGCCACTTGTTTCTCTTTAGTTAGCTGATTGGTTCTTGCCATAATATGAATTTTAACAGTTGTCCAATAGGGCTGTTGGCTGTGTATTAACCTGACTTCTGCACAACACAACTGATGGTCCCAACCCCATTAATAAAGCAAGAAATTCCACTAATTAACCCCGATAAGGCACAGCTGTGAAGAGAAATTTCATATTTTTTATTTCATATTTTTTGTTAAGTACTTAACTCCACATGTGTTCATTCATATTATTGATGCCTTCAGTGAGAATCTACAATGTAAATACTCATGAAAATAAAGAAAACACATTGAATGAAAGGTGTGTCCAAACTTTTGGCCTATACTGTATATGTTTAGAAAAAAAATTGAAAACATTTTTTCAGGCCCTAAGAAGAATAAAAATATCCTGACCCAGGCTAATATGAATTTCCACCACATGAACCACTTAATTTCGGAGTAAATAACTTTTAAATAGGTGTCCACTGTAGTGACCACTATGCACCAACAGGGTTAAAGAGGCAAAAACAGTTCAACCGCTCTGCTGTGTAAAGCGTGAAGATGACAGAGATGGACTTGTGTTTCGGTTACATAAATGATTGACCACTTTCAGCAGGAGGCATCATTCCAAATGGCTTTGGATTACCATAATAAAAAGTTAATATGCTATAGACACATTTAAGTCTGGAACAGGATTCATTCCTGAGGACTTCTTCTGTGTTTCATCAGCTGTTGTACATTGGATAACCACTGACACGTTCAGCTGAAGGTCCTCAGTTTACGTGGTCACTCTTTAAACTGGAACACCATGTACTGATAGACACACATTCACACTATCAGGCTCAAAGAAGACCTCTGTTAGACGGTATTAAACCAAGTCACCTGCATCTTATGAGAAATTTTCTGCATTTAGCTTGCTGGCATAGTTGTTCCAAGGAGTAGAAACTCACCCCAGAACACTATGTAGACTCTAGTTCCTGTGGTTGAAAAGCACCTACAGGGCTCTATATGCTCCTCATCAAGGCTGAATGGGAAGAAAATACTTATCAGTCAATTCATGATGGATGTGATACATGTCATGGCACACAAGCTTCCTTACCGAAGCATAAATTTGACTTTCTTTGAATCTTCACTAAAAGTTCCAGGATAAAGTGGCTTAAGTTATCTTAAGGGCATCTCAGAATTTGCAACTTGAGGAATTAAACATTGAATTTCAAACATTTACAAATGTTGGTGACTGGACGTAGTCATGTTGTGTCTTCATGGCAGCTTAAGATCACATGACTTAACCATAAAATAAAGGTGAGTAAACAATTAGTTAATTCACACCCTCACCATGTTCACATTTATGACCCAAATGAAAACAAATGCTCAGCTTTTACAGCTTTAAACAGCTGCTTCTTTTTTCCCTTTAGTGTGTTTAAAGACTCTGAATGCAACTTAGTTTTAAACATTTACCTCCTGTTGCAATGTGATCAAACTACAAACTCCACAGAACAAGAGTGCAAAGATTAGGGATTTTCAAATTAAGAGCTGGGATTTGTTTGAGCAACCATCACATCAAATAAAAGTTCCCTTTAGTGGCACTGTTTGTTTTGAACTGTTCATTTCTTCAACATTTTTAATCACTGACATCCTTTGAGAGGGAATATTCCTTCATAGTGAACAGCACATATACACGCAGGCACAGTCACACACAAACTATCCCCATATTTCCAGCAAAGTCTCATAAGCATATGCTTTGAGATTATGCTCATTCCTTTAATTTCCTTTAATTCCTCCTTTCACATCTCTCTCCCCTCCTGCTCTCCTTATCGTAAAATATCAATGCAGTTTGCGCTCATCATGGGCGTATATTTTAGCTGCTGTGTAGTTGGGATATGCACAACAGCTGCCAAGTCTGATCTACTCCTTTATTCTCTCATTCATCACCAAATAACTCATCCCGTTTTGGATGGATAGTTTCATCTGGAGGAAATTCAGGAGACCATCTAAGCCTGAGTAGTGAGGGTTTTTCGTATCAGCCAGAGGCTAAATGTTGGCATAGAATTTCCAGTACAAGATGTTTACTGATCCTGATGCTCTGAGAGAGAATCCAAACCTCAGGACAGGCCCTTTAAATCAATGTGTGCTCTCTTTTTCAGTGACAAACAGGAGCTGCTTGGGATTTCTCTACAACTGATGTATCTACTTGCCCTGAAGGTAAAGACAGGATTAGCTGAGCAGTGCAGGTGTTGACAAGCCCACTGATGTTAGACAGATTCACACAACTTAACTGTCCAAGGATGATTTATTCTTCAATGCATTTTTCCTCCTGAAAGAAGAACTTACTGTCAGGACAATCACAATAACATGTTTCCTAAAGAAAGACAGAATGTACTCAAAAGGAAAAACACAATCTGAAAAAGTCCTAGAGCAACAGATGAAACATTCAAATAGGGTGATTACACTTCCCAGTATTTGAAACGTGGACAAATCTAAATAGATACTACATCTGAATGTGTGCAGATATTCAAACCAAGACATATCTGTAAACTTATCAAAATGGTCTGTGCTAACAGCAGGTTGCGATTAGAGCCCGAGCAATTAATCATTCAGGCCGATTAATAGGCAGATTATAGCGTGTCATTGATTAATTAACATCGCCCATTATGTAGCCGCTGTATAAACTTCTTTTTCATCTAATATAAGACTATAATGTGGCGTTTTAACGTTGCGTAAGTTGCATCTTTGTTAACCAACGATATATGCAACTGTTAACTCTCATGTCCACCATTAATTGCAGAGTCTCACTTCACTTCATAATGCAATCAAGGATTAACCTGAGCTAAAAAATTCACAAGGTGAAGTCTTCATCGAAATCACTTTGAAACGTTCAAAGCATTTTGTTGTCATTTGATTCACTGCATGTTTTGAAAGTAGCTACATTGTTACTTAAAATCTAGTTTAGTCCTTTGCATTAAATGGAGGATGACACTTTTCAGTGGCGAGTAAATATGACTAATTGATAGTGCTTAGATGTTTTTGGGAATGAGTTTTTTAAAAACACATAATGTATTAGTTTATAAAAACATCCCATTGTTTTAATTTTTCAAGTCCTGATCCTTTTTCTTGAATCATATTTTGGGAATTATAACAATTTGGATTCATGTACAGTGTATATCCTGTGCATATCAATGTTCTTACTTCATGTATCAGCTGATATGTGGGATATCAGCTTTTTTTTTGCCCCCAGTATTGGTAGCAGGATGGGCTCCAAAATTCCATATCGGTTGGGCTCTAACTGAGATCTTTACAAGACTTACTGAAATAACGAGGACATCACTTCAGTGTCTCCTTAACTACTTCAGGGCACATTGGAGGGTGGGCCTAAAACACCAAGGTCTCAAATTCAGAATGTTCTACTAATTCCAGGAAGGCAATTCAGTTTCACTGTCTACCCATCTATAGCACAAAACATGACATATTGGAGGTTAAAAAGCAGATCATGGAGACAACAGTAACAACCACGGCTACAACCATACAGCAGAGTGGGACGCAAAATGATTAATGGTTTACCCTGCATTTTGTGCATTTAGCAGCCTCATGACAACCACTTTTACCACTTGGAATAATTTGATGAAACAACACTTTTGATGTTTGAACTCTAGATTCCTCTGGTGGAGAGAAGAGTGAATATTTGAGGTGGGGGCTACAGACGAGACGTCAGGACCCTGTTGTTGACCACAGTTGTTGTGATCACCACCTGAGCAATTCTTTCACTAATTACGTTTTTTCCGTCGAGTAAACAGTAAAACGAACCTAGCAGCCGAAATGTGAAGAATCTAAGCCTTCCAACACGGTAACGATTTCTGATGTTTGACGAAGGCGTTGAGTGTTTATACTTCATCAGAAGAATGGCATGGCGTGCAGGTGCAACAGTGTGAACTAAGAGGTTAAAGAGTCAAATAAAACAGTTACATTTGGAGAAATAAATCAATTTTTGATCAAAAACTGTTTTCAAAATCATAGAAACAAAAATCCAGATTCATACGTGAATGCATTTTTTTACTCCCATCCCTACTATTAATCATATAAAGCTTCTAAAAGGGCATAATATGGGCAATATACATAAAGCCTTGAAAAAAAAATATATAAAACTCATCTCTGACTCAACATTAGTCAGTGATCTATCATTCCATGGACTGTGAAGGTTCATATGGACATTTTGACCCAGATGGTCTCGCTCTATGGTTTGAGTATTGTTTGAAAGACCTATGAAAAAGTGATACTCTATCTTTTCCCATGCAAAGTAATGCCGCATTACCAGTGATGACTTTTGACAGCTGTAACTTATCTGTTGTTGTGCTGCACAAATATGATTGAAGCTTGGATGTTTCACTGTGTTTATAATACACAGTGTCCTCTGTAACTCATTTGTAAATCAGTGACTCCCTCATTTATTTCTCTGATAAGTAAAGAGTCAGCTAACATCACTAATTTAATATTCAGAGTCTGTGGGAAGCTGTTATGTTAGCTGTAACTCAGCCAAACCCTCAGTACAGACTGTAAAACTGCAGCGTTTTCTTAAATAACACTTCTTCTCCCTGTGCTGCTCCACCTGATCCCACAGCTTTATAAGGCCAATCCACAAACCAAAGGGTGACACCACAGCAACCATGTCCACGTCTTATAGACTCTCTTTGTTATGGCTTTGTGAAAAGGTTATCCATATGTTGTGGTATATGTAGTGAAGAGTCTTGTGACTGTGCTCCAACCCAATTTCCCCAAAGGCAACAAGAAATACATCTTTTCAAGTATTTTCAGGCGTTTACCAGCCAAAGCCGGTGAAAGAACAAAAACAGAGAGCGAGAGAGTAACACTCCGGTCACACAAATAAAAAGAATAGCCTGAAGTGTTAAATGAGTTCCTCGCATGGCTTCAACTTTAATCTTTAAACATACGAACACACTCACACACTAACGTGAGGAGAGGGAGCGAGGAGAGTAAACACACAAGTCGACAGACAGAGAGCCGTTCTGGTGTACAATCATGTCCTGAATCACCCTTTGCTCTCTTTGTGATTTTTCCATCAGTAGTCTATTACTCCTATTGTCCCCTCGCTCTCTTTTTTTTCTCATTTCATCTTTCTGCTAGTCTAGACAACAAGTTCAGAGAAAAATGAACACCAGCCTTCTTTTTTTCCTGTTATTTCTGAGGAAAAATAGGGATTAAGTGTAACGTGGGACCGATCAAGGACCTGTACGTCAAATCAAAGTCTGAACGGTGTTCATGTAGTGTTTTGTTTAGCAAGTGTCATGTTAATTTGACACTGAAATGGAGCTACAGCTTTAAAAATAACATGACAAGTAATTTGTTTCAGAAAATTACATCATTGTACTTTTATATTAATATCTTTTCTTTCTTTTAAATAAATACCTGTCATACTCAGACTTATTTTTCTTGCTCAACCTCCACTAAATCACTCAGACACTTTGTCATCAGTGTCCCAGTTCTTAAATGTTTTGAGGTTACATGAAAAAGTTATCACCTTAAAACCTGACTCTCTTCATTTGTTCAAATTCTTACAAACTTCAGACCTTGGAGAATACAAGCTTCAACATTTTTTGTACTCACTAGTTCTCTTTGTTGGAGAGGGTGATTGTTCGTCCCTTTGTCTCAGTTTTGGTTGATGGTTTGACTTGAAACTCACCTGTATCCGTGCTGAGTGTCCACACACATGCCTCCATTGAAGCAGGGGTTTCTGGGATATGCACTGCAGGGCTGATGAGTCTGCTCTCTACCCGGGCAGGAGCACACAGCTGTGGATTCCACTGTCACAGAGACGAGACTCATGGTCCCACAATCCACCACTGTGGGCGTCTCCCGTACGTTGAGGACGGTGGTGCAGCCCCCAGCTCCGCCACACTCTGACGTGGGACACTCGTCCACCCGCACCTGGAACACGCTGACCTGAAGGAAGGACTGGAGCTGGATGGAGAGGGGAGAGAGAGAAACCAGATAATTGTCAGAGAAGTGACTCAACAAAAAATAAGGGCTTTTTTCACACCGCCCACTACACACTCCCCCAACCTACTCCCCCTCCATTTGCACATCCTTGTGGAGGGTTTGTCATATTTAGTCCGTCTTAAACCGATCAGCAGGTAGATGTTAGTGGCTATAAAACCCTCCACCAGCAAGTCTGCTCTGATGCTGACTAGCTGAACATGTGCATCCCTAGTTGTGCCTGACGTATCCAATCTGATCCGTCTGCTTCACACATATTTATGGATCGTTCTACAGAATTATGATTGGGGTGGATGGGTGGGGTGGGGGCTGTGTTTCATTGTAAAAAGTCCTCTGCTCTCTAAGAATAAAAAATAAAAGTAATTTAACAAATTCAGACACATAAATTAGGCAAATTTCAGCACTTAAGGCCCCTTAAGTCATGTCGCAGGTGAGTCTTGTGTTAATTTATTTTTGTTTAAGATATTTTTGGGCTTTTCCTGGCTTTAATTTCGATAGTGGAGTTCAGTGGATAGAGCAGGAAAGGGGGAGAGAGTGGGGAATGACATGCGGGAAACAGGCGCAGGCCAGATTTGAACCTGTGCCACCCGCTTGAGGGCAAACCTCATGGTGTGAGACCTAATCCACTAGGCCATCTGCGCCCCATTTTGTGTTAATTTTACGGAATTTTATCTAATTTAATGTTGTTTTGATGTACTTGTGAAACTTCAACTCAAACTTAAGTTACAACAAAAAAGAAGCTTATTGCTGCTCTGACATTTGAAAATATTATATTGTATTTGCAGTATAGTAATTATTATAATTTTCGACAACTTGTTTTATGACATAATGATGAAATTACAATAAATTGAATTAACCTTTACTTGTGCATTAAATGATAATTTACCTGTTTAAACTAATATAACTTTATGAAGCACAAAAAGAGAAAAACATAAATGCACAACCATCATCATTTGCAGGCGCACAGTGGCTTCTCCCTCCCGTAAGACTTCGCTGTGAAACCATGGCAACACCCAATTCCTGTTTCTGCCGGACAGAGGGGAAGTTTGTCCCAAAGGTTCCGAGCGTTGTACCAGAGCGCGCCTTGTATGTGACCGTTACCTCCCAGGCAGAGGGTGCCCTCACAGTGCTTAACCCCTAATACACAGGCACTTCTAGTTCATTGTTCTAGTTCTTATCAAAAGAGCTTCAAGTGCCATGGCCCAACAGCTTCACCCTCACAAACAGTAAACTGCATTCAAGTGGTGGCCAGGTGAAGCCAAAAGGACCCCAGTTTGTGTGTGAACCAGTGTCTCGACAGAGAAGATAACGCACCGCAAGGTGCAACTAAACTAGCTCTAAAAACATGAATTTAAAAAGTTACTGGGAAAAAGAAAAAAAAAAAAAAAACAATAGATAGTGAGAGTCCTACTTCCTTAGAATATCACTTGGAATTTCAGAACTTTTCAAAGCATGCTTCTTTCTGAATTAAGGAGCTTGCTTTTCTGTATAAAATTATTTTGTGCCAAAAAAAGCACATAATCCTAACACAAAATGCTGTATTTAAAGTGAAGAGTATGCAAATTAGAAATGCACCTAAAGTTGTGTTCCAACCAAACATGAAACAACTTTTTTTCAAGTAGATCCAAATGAAACACATCACTGAAATTGCCATAATTAGTTATTTTTATCAACTTGACAATTGTAGATGATATATAATTAATACTGCCTGCTTACTGGAAATGTAATGAATTGTAATAAACACGAAATGAATTTATTGACGGTTATGCAGCGTTATTCTTTTAAATGTGAGGACAAGCAAACTCTGTAAACTCAGTTGGTAGTTTAGTGTCGTGAAGTTGAGCAGACTATTTGTTTAGTGTTCCTCACAGCCTGGTGCTCTGAGATGTGTCCGTAATGTGTAATGTAAGTGAATCCTGATTATGTCCTACCAGTGCACATCTACCCACTCCAACCAGATCACTGCAGTATAACTTCTGCATGTGGGGTGGAATGGACAACATCACAAACAGCTTAACCCATGTTTTAGCCCTGTGCTCTATTACTCTCCTGATTAACTTTCTTCAACTCTAACCCCCGTTTTCTGTCAGACAGTCCAGCTCCAGTGTCCAATATTTATACAAAATAAACCATAGAAATCCTTTTCAGCAGAGAAAAACACATATCTGACCATGGATATTGAGAAAAAGGATTTAGAAGAAACCTATTTTGGCACTATCTTGTTGAAGTCTCAGGGTCCTTCAGTGCAAAAGTGCTATTTATCCAGTGAACATTGTTATAGCCAACCACTTATGCAGCAGTCTCCTGTTTCTACAGTACTTGGGTAGCTCTTGGATTTTTCTTTCCATTTGACATAAACTGCATTTATTTCAATTTGCAAAAGCGTTTGTAAAAACACCCTCTAAGCAAACAACAGTTTACTTTATCAAACAAATGGTTCATAGATTGGATCAAACACTCAGTCCTGTTTCGTTTAAAAAGTGTAAATTCTCTTTATAAAAGATTTAACCAAAAACAAAAACATCCTCAACCTGGCACTTACTGTACCATAAAAGCATCATTTTTTACTGCAGTGGAAAGTAAAAGTAACAAAGTCTGACTGATCTGGTCTGACAGACCAATTTATGAACAGGCATATACACCAGATAAACAACAGGAGGATAATGTAGAGTGCATTAAACATGTGAGCTCATTTCAGTACAGTCAGCAGTCGGAGACATAAATCCATTTTTTTTCTGTTTCCTCTATCCACAGAGTGGGCTAAACGGTGTGAGGCACAGAGGAAAGTGTGACTCCAGGTTAAACAGTTTGATGATGCAGTGGAAGAGAAAATGAAATGGAAATTGAATATGTTGGGTAATATTGTGATGTATCGGTGTGTTTGTGCGAGTGTGTGTGCATTTGGATGTGTTGTCCTTCGCTTTTGAGAGTCACACTAGTCAAGTGGTGGATTACCTCTGAGTATACAATCAAATCA
>RPOG01005578.1:13686-30801 GCA_008086565.1 Thalassoma bifasciatum | reverse complement strand
ATATGAGCTCCGTTGTGATTTCACATGACTTTCCGTATATTCCTCCCAGCTGGATGTGCCAGAGGAGTTTTGTTTGACATAAGGAATTGGTGCTTGCTGAAAATCATTGTGTTCTCACATCCTGTCAGGTTTCTAACCCCCACAACCTGCTAACCATTTATCATCCTACTAATTACAAGCTACAAACTTGAAAAACAAACAAAAAAAATGTTTGATTCCAAGATTATGATACTGATGTAAATGTGTTCAGTTTTTTTTTATTTTTTATTTTTTTCTCTCTCTCTCTTTATAGTTCCAGTGCCTCCAGGGTATTTAACATACACTGGCAAGCAAAAACAAAACAAAACAAAAAATAGCCACTTGGATTTACCTAAGCAAATCGGTACAAGTATCTATTGGGTAGTTACTGCATGGTCAATTGTCTTTCAGCTGGCAACAAGTTATTTAACCCCAGCTGATGCAATAAGTAACCTCCCATTTTTTCAAAACCATGGAGAAAGACAAATCCTGTGGTCATGGAAAATATGTTTGTCTGTTTCAGAAGGGTCAAATCATTGGCATACAAGAAGCAGCGAAAACATCTCAGGAGATTCATGCAGAAACTACTAAAATTATGGTGATTGGGGATCACTTAAACATTCAGCCAAATCAAATAGAAGAAAAACAACAGTAGAATTCAGGAGTGTGTTCAAAAGTGAATGTAAGAGCATTTCCATGCAAATAATGCAAAGGGAAAATAAGGGATTGAACAGCTGTTGAGCTTTAAAAAAAAACCCTCATCAGTAATAACCTGATAAGCCAGACGGACAGTTTCATACATCCGTCACGGAGATATTTCACTCGTCCATCTGGGTTAAGGGTGCCAGAGAGTGCTTTCAGAGGCGGGACTTAAAAAAAATTTGCAGCTGGTGATTGGACAACGTGCTTATCATAGACCAATCCACATCAAGCCACGGTGACGTAGCAGATTTGTAACCCGACACCAGATAGAAAGTTCATATATCCGCTGTGGAGATATTTCACACTTCCGATTTTGCTCTTCTCCCGACCGATGAAGAGCAATAACATGGTTTCCCATCAAAAAGGCTTTGAGTGACATTCTCTATTCTTCATCTACATAAAACAGCAGATATCGCCGCGTCCACGAAGACCGCTTCACACTCCGTCATTGTTTTCAAACATTCAGACGCTTCCCGCTGACGTCACATCTGCAGCTCCCACCTCTCCTCTCTGATTGGTCCGGTCAATATTGGACTGGGTGAAATCGGTTGTGGTTGGATCATAGCAAGATGGATCTGCAGGATTTCAGAAATGAATCAGGCAGCTCCATCTGCTCTGCAAGGTTAAATCAGTAAGGCGAATGGGAAAAAAGGCTTCAGTTTGTTTCGGAGCATAAATATTGGACTCTAGAGGAATGGAAGCAAGTGGTGAGGTCTGGTGAGTATAGACTTACCATGTTCCACAGTGTCTACTGTACAAGCTTGTGTGGGATGTGCTATGATCTGGGGTTACTGCAGTTGCTCAGGTCTAGGTCCAGCAACATTATGTGTACAAAGAATGAGGTCAGCTGACTACCTGAGTATACTGTATCACCAGGTTACTCCATCAGTGGATTTTGTCTTCCCTAATGGCAGGGGCATATTCAAAGATAGCAATGCCAGGATTCATAGGGCTCAAATAGTGAAAGAGTGGTTCAGGGAGCATGAGACATCTTTTTCACACATGGATTGGCCACCAGAGTCCAGACCTTATCAATACAAGATCCTGGTAAAAAAAAAAAATATATATATATATATGCAACACTGGATGAAAAAAAAATATCTTGTGACTTTGCAGACACTTAAAGCTTATGGTAAAATGTTTGAGTGTTTTGAATTAATCTTTTTTTGGTGTTGACTTTTTTTTTTTTTTAAAAAGCAACATGATGCTGGTAGAACTTTACATTTTAGCCACTTTGTCTGCCAACATGATGCAATTACATACTGAAATTTTAGACATTTGGCGACATAGTTGTAATTCAAGCTAAAATTTAAGCCATGTTGTTTGCCTCTATGATGCTGGAAGACGCTCCCATTTTAGCCACACTGCTACCTTGCATGATTTTAATGCAGTGATCATCAACAGGCGGCCTGCAGGCTGAATCCGGCCCACCAAATCGTCCGATCCGGCCCGCAACTGGATTCCAAAATTGGTTGACTGTGGTATCGGTGACAGGACTCGTAAAGGCTAAAAATGCCTTCGGTTTTGTGATGACATGGAAAAGTGTATGAGCAATTTACATCAAATAACAATGTTATTCCAGAATTTAAATTTTGTTTCATCTATGTTTAGTTTTTATCTGAGGGTCCGGCCCCCAAGGTGACTGTCTGGTAAAATTCTGGCCCTCTGGTAAATATAGTTGGTGACCCTTGTTCTAATGGAAGGTAATGTCAGCCACATTGTTTACTAACATGATGCTAAGGCACACTACCTCACCTTATGGCCTGTGGTGTCAATCGTAGGTGAAAGTTACAAGCTACAAAAAGGTCTTGACCAATCAGAATCAAGCATCTCACACAGCTGTAAGAGCAGTAATGTAATAATGATAAGGAAATAATGAGTCCTTTTGTTTTTTAAGGGGCCCAAGTTTAGTCAGCAGCTTGAGGTGCAGCTCTTGGGTCACATATGTCTCATGTGCCATTACGCCCCCCGTGCTCTCCTCTTAGAGTCTGACCCTGTCCAGTTTCTGTGAATTCATTATTGTGTCTAATAGAAGCAAAAGCATCTCTGTGAACGATTGTTTGACCCAAGATCCACTCTATCCAGCAGACCTTTGTTTAAAAGAGGAATCAGTCCCAGGTTTTGGATCAAAAAACTGTTCCTCGTGAGAAAGAACATGTCAGAAAGCAGCCATGTAACATTCCTTCTATAGGAGACTTCTTGCACTGCTCGCCCTTCTAATTCAGCGGGCCGCAGCTTAAGGGCCCAGTTACAGTGGGAAAGGATTTTACGAGTTTACGGGATGCTGTTTTTACGAGCGGCTGAGGAGAAATAATGGGGTCGAGTGTCTCCCTCCTTCGTCCTTTCCTCTCTCCATCCCTCTCTCCTTCCCCCCAGGCTTCTCCCATTACCTGCCGGCAGGAGGACTCAGGAGTATCGCTTAATAAAAGTTAATCATGAGAAACTTGTTCATTAATTACAGTTCAGGCCGGTCGCTTGCCTGTCTGGATGTTATTTTCTCTCAAGGTGTGTCTTCTCTTACTCTGCTCTAAGACCCTCAGTTTTTGTCTTTTTCATTTCTCTACTTTTTAATTTGATTTTAAAATATATATGAAATTGATATTTTAGTAAATATACATGCATGCAAAAGTGTTTCTGAGTGATACCAAAGATGTGTTTTTAGGCTGAGTCATACAAAAAAAATACATAAACCTTGAAATTAAACTCCCTAAGAAGGCCAAAAAGTATCTTGCAAAATAAGAATCCTTGCGTTTCCCTCTTAGTTGCAGATTTTTTTTTTTTTTTTTTCTGATTGATGGAGATGCAAACGTTCATACATCGATATGAAGTCCTTAATGCCTTCATTCAGAGTGAGTAGGGAAACGTATAGAGGAGCAAACTGAAGAGGAAACATGGAGCCACAGGTTGGAACCTTAAAGTGCTTTTCAACCAACTCCCCTACCACAGTTCCAGGAACTTAACTGTTTTTTTTGGGCAAATATTGTACATGTTTTCCCTGAAGGGTGGGTTATGCTTTCCACATGAATGTGATGTGTGGATAAAAGACGTGCAAGGTCCGCACGAGAGAATTCCTGTGACATGTGGCGTCTAATGGCGTCCATTCCCAAATTTCAGGGCGCATGACCAGTCTATCAGAGCACTTAACGAGAGTAGAATGAGATGTGATTAATCTATTTGGTTGTCCGCCATGTTATCCCCTCGTCTCTGTCTGTGTTACAAATTTTCAGAGGCCATACGGGAATTGACCATCTGAAAGGGACCGTGCGAGGGGTCACCTTACTGTAGATAAATGGAGGGGAAAATAAAACCACAGTGGGTGACCCACCAATCAGAAACTTTCAGCTTGCAAGCCCCGCCCCCTAGAGTTCCTGGACCTCAGGGGAGTACAATCCCTCAGGTAGGTTTGTTTTAAGGGGTGTAGAAATTACCACAGTAATGAAGCTTAGCGTAACTTCAGTCAGGAAGACTGTCTATGGGCTCACACTCTTTCTGCTCATTCATTCACTCCCGTGCTTTCTAATCAGCTGACCAGGGGGCGTGTAAGCTCTTCTCTCTATCCAATCGTATCTTTACAGCCATCACTCGTAAACCAATCAACTCATAGCTGTCACATTTTAAATCCGCTTTCTCTGCTCATCAGTGTCTCGCAGGCTCACACAACGAACAGCGACCCTCCTCCTCCCCATGCTCCACCAATCTTCATCAGTCCGGTACTCAGCTTCAGCTCTTCAATCCTCAATGGGATCCAGCTCTCCAATCCTTCAGGAACCAGCTCCCAAAAGACTCGTCACCACCACCAGTGTCTAGACTCCATCGGGGGGATTTTCTAAATTCATCACATCATTGTTTCCCCTACACATTCATTTCTATGTTTGATGTGGTCTAACCACCAAACTATAATTGTGCTTCAGTCACATTAAAGCTCTTCATAACCTTTCTGTCTAAGTCTCTCCTGATTGAACTATACTTAGGCCCTTAGTTCCTGTAGACAAAAAGCACATAGTTCAACAGAAAGTCCCTGGTTTCTGGTAAATGTTCCTGCAGCTGAAAAACACCATCAAAGAGGCAAAAAGGTCCAAAAATACCTAACTAAAGTAGTAACCATCAGTCGAAACAAGCCATTATCAAAGTTAGTTGTGTGTAATTCTTTTCCTCAGAGAAACACTGTGGCATTTTAGGTACTGGAAACTGGTGGTCAAAACATGTCAATACTACATGCTACCCTGGATTTAAAGAAAATAGATAACTTTTTTCTAAGAATTGTTTTGCAACATGAGTTTTTGCGTGTTTTTATTTTTTTCAGTGCTGTTACCAGTTTGCTCTGGATTGGGTTCAACTACACCCTTGTTCCTGTGGATGAAAATCCCTCAAAAGTCCCTAGTTCCTGGTTACATTTCCTGTGGTATAAAAGCACCTTTAGTCCCCTGTAACAGAATTCAGAACCTTATTCATGCTGACAGTTTATTTTAACACAAAATCAGCCCGCTAATCCCCTCTCAACGTAAATACCACAATGAGAATCCATTTATTCCTTGTTGTAAATAAACAAAAACTTCCTGCATTCTCCAGAACTCTTTAGTGAATTCATGCAGATGCCAGGAATTGTTGTATTGATTAAGAAAAATGGAATGAAATCCTTGTTAAAGTTTTTGTTGGTTGATTATTTCGAATGACCTTCTAACTTTAGCTGGGCAGATGGACAAGGCAAGTGTTTGAAGATTTGGTGACTCATCCCAACAAGACAATGACTGTGCTGAGTTTCTGCATGGGGTTCAAAAATACAACCACCCCGGAGCACTGACCACAAACTTCGAAATAAATCTGAGTCAATACCTATTTGGAGATTCACAAACAAATCAGATGACCCCCTCTCGCAGGATCTATTGTGTTCATGTGTGGTTTGGCTGACCAGGTTTAAAGAGGGGATATGATAATGCTATGTGTCTTCTCCTGTTTCATATGTACAGGTTAAAACAAACATGCTGTCAAAACGTGTGTATTTGATCATCTTCATGTCTTTCAATGATGCTGCCGAGCCAAGTCAAGACTCCATCACAGCTGGTGGCACGGGGGTTACAGCGGACTCATCCAGACCGCAGCAAAGCATCAGCAGACGGGCTGAAGACAAACACAGCAGACAAACAGATCCATCGGCCAAACCCAGCGGGGTTTGGACTCGGCTTCCTCAGAAGAGGGAGGAAAAAAAGTCCCTGTCTGTGCTTCACTGTGAGGTCAGCAAGCTCACCCAGCCGTGTCATTACCAAGTACACACACACACACACACACCGAAGCAGACGTTCTGCAGAAAAGATCAGGTTTGACAAATGGTTTCATCTACAATCAAGTAAGGTTTAACTCAACATGACTTTCCTCTGCTACAAGATCTTTGTGTCTTCTCTAGAAGTTTTATCAGCGCAAGAAGAGTTTACAAATGTTTGTCAGCTGAAGTTATTACAGAACCAATGTCCACAGTTACTTCAATCAAACAGTCATGTAAAAGTCCATAGCGGTCCCCAATTCTCCTAATCTTGAGAAAAGGCCTCATCACACCCTCCAACAATAACCCGGCAGTGAAATATTGCTGTGGGGAGCAGAGGAGTCCAAACACAATACTTGACTCAGTATTTTTGCAGTTGACAGATGTGTAGTTGACACAGTGTTTCCCTTAATTCTTCCAAACATCATTAAACTCTCCTCACTGGTTCCTTAAATCAAAAAGATTTCATAACGCCTGGAAAAGGCAGCAAATACTGACCTCAGGCCAGACTCCGCTCGTATATCTTCCCCGCTGTTTTTATCAGACGCTGTCGTCAGAGGAGAACAATGTGCTTTACTGCTGACTCTAAGCTACCAGTGAACTTTACAAACATGTTTTTTTTACGTCATTAACATCACTACTGCTCCTTTTTTTTTCTTTCTTCCTCTGCTGATCACTTTGAGCAGAGCTGTTCAGGTCCTGTTTGATTAGCAGAAGGTTTCTTTCATCTATTTTGTCTGAACAAAAGGCATTTCCCAACATTGTGAAACCATCAATGAATCACAAATAAGGGATAAAATCATATTTGAAAATTACAGTAACACAGATGAACATAATAAAGCTCTGAAAGGCAAGAGAGAAAAAAAAAGGTAGACACGACACACTTTATGTCCGATCTTTTTTCTCAATAATCTGTATTTTGGAAACCTTATAAAAGCTGGTTGAAATCTTGAAGCAGGGGAGAGATGCATCTTTAAATTTTCCATTTTTAAAGATAACTTTTTTTCTGTCTTACATTGAAAAAAAAGAAGATTTTGTTTCATATTTTCCAAGAATGCTCTCACTGACTACAGCCCCCCCCCCTTCTTTTCTCAATGTTTTTTTTTCTCTCTTTCCGTAAGATGAACAAGTAAGAAAGGACCAAATTTTAAAGAAAATATTTTAAAAATGTAGTTTGGTTACAGTTTTTCACAGTCACTTTTGGTGCATTTCTCTGACCAGAATTAACATTTTCTTAACTGTTAGTTTTACCTCCACAACATTTAGCCATTTGTGCAAATCAGAGTAGCAGTTTCCCTTTTTTTTTTTTTTTTTTTTACATCAAATTAAAGATACTTCTGGACATGTGTCACTTGTTTTCATACAACTCCCTGCTGTTTCATGACATTATCACTTGCTCATGTCACATTAGTCAAAAAGAACTATACTTTTTCATGCTGAATAGTCATTCCCCATTAAACTGATTGCCCTTATTTCATTGCTTGAGTCGTCGCACACAAAAATGTTGGACTAGTTCTCAACACTTTTCAAACAAATTTTATACATTTCTTATCATCTTTTTCCAGAAAATGTCCCCTTAAATGAATAATTCCTTTCAGGTGATTCTTAATTTTCACCGATGAAGAAGGGTGTGTGTGAAGCATTAGTTGCAACCAAAGATGAGCCACCTCTCCGCAGTCACTCAGAGCTCAAACCATGAAACAATCACTTTGTTAGCATAAATGAACCAAGCAGAACATAGTGTGAACCATTTCGACAATACAGTGATATTGAAATGGAAGGTCAGCGTGGTGGAAGAAGGGTAAGAATGCGAATGCCGAGCACATAGGTGTATTCCTGATGAATTTAGGGCACAATAGTTGACCGTGTTGTTAACCACGGCTTCACACTGGCTGAGGCTGGTTGTAGGGTGCAACCAATTGTTGGAAGGAGCACTGTAAACTCAATTATCCAAACATTTTCAACAGGTAGGCGTATTAGTAATTCAGCACTAAACAATATAAACTGTATTGCTGTCATTGTGTTACACATGAAACGTAAAAAGTGATAACTTCTTGTCCCACTGTACATTTGGACTTACACCTTTACTGTAGCACAGATTCACTTTATTGTAGTAAATGATGGTGTTACAGTAAATATTTACCATATATACAATGTAGTATTTTACTGCAGCATTTCACAAGTAGGATGCACTGTTATTGCAAAATACAGTTATATGTGTTAGTGCAGTGAATCTCACGTTTATATATCTCATGCTATGAGACTGAGAGAGAAAAGAAGCACTGTTATGGTATACCCCCCCCCCCTGTACTCCCCATTTCCAAATCCAATAGGGGAGTTTTTCTCTGCCTGGAGGTGGAAGGTGTATGACCAGCATCCACATGCCCAAATGGCCCTGGCAGCAGACATGGATGTGCTGACATAGCAGCAGAGTGGACTGAATATGTGGTCAGATAGACATGAATGTCTAGATGTGCAAGGATGATTGACAGTATTGTGTTTGTTTCAAGTTGTATGTTCAGTTCCAATATGTTCTGTAATATTGTTAACAGTTGTGCACAGATGTACCTAAAAGCTGTTTCTTAAGTCTGTTGCTATGAAGTGTGTATTTTTCTTTTGCACAATGCACATTAGAATTGCAAAAGCATATGCAATAAAAATATGAAACAAACATATTCAGTGTTTTGTACTCAGTTACCTCAATGTGTAACTTTCTTACTTTCTGCAGTTTTCAAATTGCTGTGTAAAGAGTGTTCAGTGTCGTTTTCAGGCTTTTCAGGTAATTCCAGATCACGTGGTCTGATGTGTATAGACTTACGCTGTTCCAAAGTGATGGACACATCAGGGTGAAAAGAGAGGCTGGTGAAGTGATGTACCCATCATGCTTAGTGCCTACTGTACAAGCCTGTGGGAGCAGTGCCATGATCTGGGGTTGGTGCAGCTGCTCAGGTCTAGGTTCAGCAACATTAGGTGCCCAAAGAATGAAGTCAGCTGACTGACTGTATGCAGTGTTCAGACTCTCCCATCATCAATACAAGATCTTGGTAAAAAACAATGTAACACTGGATGGAAAAATATCTTGTGACTTTGCAAAAGCGTAAGCCAAAGGTGAAATGTTTGAGCATGTGACCTTTTTTTGGTTGTTGACTCTTTTTTTCACTCACATTTTATGCCAGTGGGCAGAAAGTCCCAGAGTTTTGCCTCCTTTGCAGAGAGAGCAGACTGGCAAAAAGATGTCGTACACACTGGAACAAGTCAAAAACTGCTCATGGAGGCTTGTATAACTTCCACACCAGAGCTCTGAAGCCTAATGGCAAATTCAAATAACAGTAGTGACACATGGTTTTTTATGTGGTATATAATGTGATGTGCACAAATTTATCTCTGCTTTATTCAGCATCGAATTGAAAGCAAAAACACAAAAAATATTTTTTTCCCATGTAATTGTACATAAATTCAGGTATCAAGGTATTTATATAGGAACTAATTTTATAGGAGAACGCTGAAAGGATCTGTGTTTTCCTCAGATGTTCTTGGTCATCTACTCCTCCCTTTATCCTTTAACACTTTCCATACATTTCTTGTGCCTTGCACAGATGGATGTGACTATGAATCTCCTCCACTTTGTTCTGTAGTTTCTCTGAGTCTGTGTATCAGATTTTATTTTCAGTAAACCATTATAAATATTGGGCCTTTATCAGGGAGTAGCCATATTTCAGGGGTTCATTTATTGGTATCGCTTTTCTCAACAGTATACCTGACACACACAAATGTAATGTGATTAAAAACTTCAATAACTACTGAGTACGTAGGGCAAATCTGGTTAAGAAACAGTTATGCCCAAAAGTTTACCCCCCCTCCCCTGCAGAATTTCTGATTGTTTTGGTCTTTTCTCAGAAAATAGGAATGATAACACAAAATCATTTCTATCACTCATGGTTAGTGGTTGGGTGAAAACATATATATAAAAAAATAGAGTACTCTTTTTAAATCATAACGACAACAGAAACTTAAAAAATGACCGTGTTAAGAAGTTTACACAACTCTGGTGGTTTTGGCCTGATAAATGCACAAAAGTGAACACAAATGTGTTGAATGTCTCCTAAAGGTAACCATCCTCACCTGTGATCTATTTGCTGTAATCAGTGTGTGTATAAAAAAATGAACAGGCTCATTTTTTAAGTTTCTGTTGTTATTATGATTTAAAAAGAGTAAACACAGTTGTTTGTTAATAAATGTCTTCACCCAACCTCCAACTATTTACTTTTTTTTTGTTTAACTGTTAAGCGACCTTGTGTTCCATGATATTGAATACAAGAATGACGTCTAAACACAATAAACCAAATGAGCACTTTTGAAATGTATTTACCCCATTGGTAGATTTTTCAGTCAGTCAGTTTCTTGAAATGAGGCACGTTTCTGGTCTTGTAATTGCTCATGAAGATAATTTTAAATAAGAATAGGACACAAACACTTGCTTGGATTTCATTTTTGCCATGTTGTTCCTGACCCAGGGGTGGAGCTTGTGAAGTCTTAAAGGATGACAGTAAGTGTGAGTGTATGGATGTGCTGTGTGTCACTGTGGCAGTCAGTTCATTATGCAGTGCTGGTGTCATTTTGTGTTATTGGAGGCAAAGCTCTTAATTAATGTATGCAAATAAGTGCAAGATCACACCTTTAGAGTGTACGTGTGTGTGTGTTAATCAGTGTTTTGAGCAGGGTCCACACTCTTCAGGGGATGATGTAAGACCTGTTTTTGAGTGTGAAGTTTCAACATTCACACAAATTGTGCAAACTATTCAGCTTTCCAGTGAAAGCTTTTGTCTTTTTCCTAACCCACCTTTATTTTTTTTGCATCTGCCTCTCCACAAACAAACACATTAAAACGAGGGGAGGGGGGTCACATCACTGGCAGACAAGGTACGAGGCTGGTAGGACATTGTGGGGGAATCTAAAAAGCTAATTTTCCCAGTGGCCTTCTAGCACCTCTGCCCTTCATATACAGCCATTTCCATAAAGTGCTCCCCCTGGGGAACCAACAATAATAAACAGTTATTAGTAAATGCATTATGCCAGCACGTCCCTTTTGCCCTCTTGCCTCTCCTCAATAGCCAACCTACAAACACTGCCAGCACTACCGCAGCACCCAGCCGGACCTGACACGGGGGGATGCATTTGAGTAAGCGCATGTGTGTGTGTATGCGTGTGTGTGTGTTTCAGTGTGTCTGACAACCACAGACTTTTGAATTCGTGAGGGAGTCGGGCTAATGTTCATAATAGCGCTGGCCATTACGGCAAAAAGCTTTGGACGCTGTGTGCCTGCCAAACTGCGGTGATTTCACCTGATTGCTGGGTGCTTTTAGTTATGAAATCCCTTCACATTGCTGTTTTTAATTCATCCAGTTATTGTGCGGTTTCCATTAAAGCGACATAAAGCAAATTGCTCTGAAATAAATTCACATTTTTATCCTCAATGTTTAGTGATTCAACCTCTTCAATTAGCGCTCTGCGAGTTATCGTCTGTGTAATTGGAGATGATGTTACAGTTCTTTTTTGTAAGTAGCCTGAAATACAGATGTGTTGTATTTTTTTTATTTATCCTCCGTAAGCTAACATACCCAGGCTGCGTTAGCTGTGTTTAAATGGAACTGGTGACACGTTTAGAGGGCTGAATAGCCTCTACCAGAACATTATGTGCCATTACTAATTTTAATTTGTTTTGTCATCATTATCATGACTCAAGGGAGAGGGTTTAGACACAAACACATCAGTACACAAACAGCATTTCACATCCACAAGGGGAAATGTAAGCTTTTTATTCACACGCTTTCCAAGTGCATGGAGTCGGGGGGGATATGCAGGGGGACATGGAGACGGGAGGGGTGAGAATGGGGGAGACAAAGGACAAGCACTTGCCAGGCCTCTCCAATGTGGGCACCCCAAAATAAAGGTCCCTAAGTGCATGAACTTATTTACATGTCTATGAATTTGGGGGCACATGAGGGGCCTGGGGGAGGGAAGAGGGCAGAGAGGAAGTGTACCTGAATGGAGCTGTCCTGTTGTGGATCTGTTGTAAAAGGTTGGTCGTCAAGGCAGCTGGAGATGCTCTCAAAGATCTGCGTGTGTGTGGGAGAGAGAGGGAGAGCGAGAGAGCACCATTTCACTTGGTCCCCCTGTCTGCCCCTCCCTCAATAATAACACATTAATATGCTGCATCCAAACTAAACCACTTCAAACATTTAAGCTAGTGCTAAACTCAAGCCTTAAACCAGACCCTAACTGTTTTAAATTCCAGTCAAATTGTATTACTATTTGTATTCCATCATATTTAAGTGCATTAACCCTCTGATGCATGAATTTTGGAAGCCAGTGTCCATAATATTTTTCCCCAAATATCTGTAACTGGGTATTCAACATAAAACAGTGTGAACTTAATGTTAATATTATTTACTTTTGTTTTTGTTTTTGTTTGACTTATTTTCCTGCTTTTTTTAATTTTTACTTTATTACTTTATTTTATACTTTATATTATAACTCTCTTTCATCCATTTCAACATGGGATAATTTATAGTTTATAAGCTTTTTCACCGTCAAATGTTTGTCTATATAACGTTTTGAAAAATATATGTTTGGAAAAAAAAAAATGAAAACATTTTTTTCAGGCCCCAAGAAGAATAAAAATATCCTAATATGAATTTCCACCACATGAACCATTGAATTTAGGAGAAAATAACTTTTAATTAAGTGTCCACTGTAGTGACCACGATGCACCACAGGGTTAATAAGTAAGTAACTTGCACTTCCTTTTCAAGTACAACCCCAATTCACAAACAGTTGTAACGCTGTCTTAAATGTGTAAATAAATGTATATTTAGAAAGTTTAAAATCTTTTGAATCATACATAAATAGAAGTGGTAAAAAAAAGCGACATCACATGTTGAAAGTGTAAAATGTGATTGCTTAACCCTTGTATTGGTTTCAGATTTACTCTGCACCGTCTGTTCTTCTTTTACAGCACGAGGTGTAACATTTTCTCAATTTTTCAAAATATTCTCATTTTTGTTAAGATGTTTCCAACAAATTCATACATATATAGCAATTACTTTTACAATATATGGCATGATGGATCTTATTTACATGATATAATACCTCTTTCTTGAGTAGAAAACAGTAGGAACTTTGATTTTTGTTGTCCCCAAGGTTTTTCTCAGAGGTACATATATAAATGTATTCACACAAACAGGTATATGTCAAAGTGATGGCAGGAAACTGTTCCCAAATCTGTCTAGTTTTTCTAATGGCAGCAAGATGCTTTCAATTTTTTTATAAAACTCACATAATTGAACCAAAATTATCATAACTAATTTTACATGCAAATAGTATACCATGAAACCATCAATGTAATTTTAACGTAATTCTATGGAGAAATAAAAAAGGTTTGACGAAATAACTTTTGAAATTGGGTCAAATTGACCTGAAGACAACAAGAGAGTTAATCTAACGTAGATGCACATTTAATGTTATTGTCTTGGAAAGTGTCTTGAGATAATGATTGTTATTATTTGGCTCTTTACAAATATAGATTGATTGGTTAATATTACCGTAGAAGTGTCATAGGTTGGCCTTTTTGTTGTTTTCAGTTTTTCTGTCTCTCCATTTTTGTCTTGTGCTGCTATGCCTTGAGTTTCACTCTTGACTGGTATTTTTCTCTGTGTTTCTGGCCTTATTTTGTAGCTTCCTGTGTGTCTGGTTTAGTTTTGTCAGCTTTTGTGTTTTATGTGTTCTTAGTGTTTATCTGTCTTGTGGATTTATCTCGTTTCTGAGTGCCATTAGTTATCCTCTGTGACTTATTTCGTAGTGATCCCTGTTTTGTTTGTTCTCCTTTTGTTTCCATGTCTAATCTTCCGTGTTTCCTGCTCACACCTGTGTGCATCTTAGTTTTACCTCATGCTCTTGTTTTTCGTTTCTTCTGACAAGGACGACAACTTGTATTCTGGTCTCATTATATGGTTGTGTTCACTGAGAAAATACACATTTCTTTTAATGTTTTTCTCCTGTGTAGATGCTTTTGGAGTTATCAGAGTTTTGTAGTTACTTGGAGTTTTGGACTTTCGATTTTTAGATTTTTTTAAGATTTTTTGGTTTGTTTTAGTTTTGGACTGGTTTTGGTGAGTTTAAAATGCTTTTTCTTTTTAATCCAAATAAGCTACATTTCAGATCAATTATGCTGATCAGCTGTGAGCACATTTAATCAATCAAACAAGGCAGAAATGTGTGTGATAACAGCCAATCAGAGTCAGCTTTTTCCTGCTCCACTCCCTTGCCATAAATTGCCGGAGAAGTAAACACAATTTCTTTTTGATAATAATAATGTTTACATTTCAAGGCGTCATTATTCCCAAGGGAGACATTTCTTTATTCTGGTTCTTGCATACCTGCAAAAATACTCAGGACCGTAAACTACTTCACTGGGTTATTTCATCGTTTTCAAACAAGGTATTTTTCTTCTGTTTTTATATCTTCATCTTATTTAATTATGTTGAATGCTGAGCATTAGCTCTAGTCTCTTTTTGAAATGAGGCTCAGCATTTCAACATTGAGCTTTTCATGCAAGGAAATGCAAGAGCAATGAAATGGGATGCTCAGCATTGCAACATCCAGCATTTGCAGAAAGGAAATGCCTCCCCACTCTAGTTTGCGTTGTCATTCGCAATGTTAAAACTTTTTGAACCAACCTCTTGTTACTTTAGTTTTCAGTTCAGATGCTTCAGAAATAGAAGTTTTAAAACAATGTAAAAATAGTGATTACACCCAAGATAAAAAGATATAAAAACCCAAGATAAAAATATATAAAAAAGATTTATTGTGATCATTCTTTTTTTGCCATGTCGCCCAGCCGTGCTCTGAACTGTTTGGCAACTGAAAGGCAAGAAGTAGAGAACTTTTACTATAAAAACTGGTCTTCTAAGCTACCAAACATGTACAGTGTTTTCAAAGAATGATAGCGGTGAATATGTTCTGATTTCAACTTTTTTATTATGTGTTGTTGGCATTGCAAATTTAAATAAGAACACTTTCCACTAAAACACACAGTGCCTCTACTATATATGTGTATGTATATATATATAAATATATATATATATATATATTGCAGTGATTGGCAAACCATCTAATTCTGTTGAGATTATAATCACCAACTGTTTTGGAACTGGAGTTTATATCTTCAGAGACTTTTCTTATCCTATAATTTATTTTTTTTCATGTCTGTTATTGGTTTTTAAAATGTTTTTATATTAATGCATGTGAGCACACCTGCTTGCAACTTTCCAAACCTGCTGTGAGCATAAAGATTAAAGTTCAGTGAGATCCAACAGGATAAGGTGACTCAAAAAGAAAGAGACCAAAAAAACAAACAGTGTACAAGAAGTTAACGAAATCCTGAGACAGAGCAGAGGAGGGAACAGACAGTTCCCATAAATGAATGAAAGTCAGGGAGGCAGAGAGAGGCGGAGCGGTCTAATTTGAACATGGCTGCTAAGTAAGGAGAGCAGGCTAATTACTGGCTGAACAGGGCAGGCACAGGCTGCTCATGTCAAAAAGGACAGAGCCACTTATTAGGCATCAAAGTGCATTCATATCACAGCACAAAGGAGATGGGGGTCGAGGGGGCGCGAGAGAGGGCTACAGCATGTGTAAATGGAGGAGAGGGTGGGGGTTGGCTAATGAATGTCGTTGAGAGGTGCATTATGGGAGACTCTCCTCGGGCCTGTCCCTGTTTTGGAACAGCAGTGGCACATGGGTCGCTTTGATTGTGTTCAAAGATGGAGCAGAGGAGGCAGCTGAGAGACAAGAGGTGGAAGGAGGCTTCAGGTGAGGTGTGTCGAGAAAGTGAAACATGAAAAGAAGCAGAGAGTGATGGGGGGGTCAGAGGATTTCAATATAAGCTGCTTATATAAACACAAACGGATAAATAATGCAACACAGAATAAACAGATTTTTCCTGAATTGAAACTACAGCATCATGCAAAGTGTTACAGAAAAAAAAGAACGCTCGTGTAACCAAGTTAGGTCTGTATAAGATTTTCTGGTATTATAAAAACTAACAACGCCACCTTTGGACTTTCACTCAAAGAATCTCAAAGTTAACACAACTTTTTCTCTGACCCATTAAACAGAGGGTTCCCTTTGAAGAAAAACACACAGGTAAGGCCACAAATGAATACAAAGGCATTTGATAGAGAAAAATACAAAAAAACTTTATTTTATTTTCACAAATAGTTATTAAAATACTTTAACAATTTACTTTATTTGATAAATAGAATCCTGAAAGAAAAGAATGATCAACCTGGAGGTCACACTGAGTAAGGCATGTGTGGTAGCAACAATATGAGTCTAGATTTTGAAAAAATAAAGTTTTTCACACACACACACACACACTCACACACACACACACACACACACACACACACACAAAAAAGAAAAAAAGAAAAAGAACTTGACTAACACCCCTGCACAACCTAAAGGCAGTCAAAAAAACTTTTACTGAGACCACCTGTCACTAAGTACAACAAATTAAAAGGAACCCTGGCTACCAGAACATCATGTTCCTAAATGATCAGTGTTTTTTCCAGCTACATAAGAACGATAATAAAATCTCTCAAAATATCTTGGTTTGTATAAAATTTGAAAAAATATTTTCACCTGTAGGCCGCCATTGTTGTTTACGCCGCAATAACGTCTGGGTAGTGACGTCATATGGTTGCACCTGGCTGGATCTCATACAGGATCATATAAGTCCTGGAGCGGACTTCAGTGGTTTCCAGAGGAAGTTTTGTGGGTTTGTGTTGGAAAATAGTCGGCACAGCATTTGGCTTTAGTCTCCGTTTATAATGACCCACACCTGTCAGCTCTTTCATCAGCATGGGCCGGCTAAATGCAGCAAATGCTTCTGGGGAGAAGTGGCCAGAACATAGCCGCGGCTCCATGGGAAGTTGTTTACGCCCACAAGCCATTTCCCACAACTTCCTTCTTTTCTTGTCTTTTGGGAAGCTGTGCAGACTAACATCAGTCTCCTTGTTTCCTTTGGACTGAAAAGTGCACCCAAAAGCAGCCACATGTGGCATTATTATGTTTTTTTC
>RPOG01005577.1:0-30808 GCA_008086565.1 Thalassoma bifasciatum | reverse complement strand
TCAGTCTGAAGCAGCAGGACACTGAGCAGCCCCTCATTAAAGAGGAAGAGGAGGAAGTGTGGTGCAGTCAGAATGAAGAGAAGCATCAAGGAATGGAGGAAACTCAATGCAAAGAGTCTCATTTCTTACCTGTGAAGAGTGAAGATGATGAAGAGAAACCTGAACAAATGGAAACAGGAGCTGATAGGACAGACTCTGGGGGACCAAAACCAGCCAGATACTCAGATCAAGAGGAACATTTGCAAACAGAGCTGGAGGGCATACGTGGAGATTCCTCTGAGGCTGAGACTGAGGACAGTGATGATTGGATGGAGACCAGAGAACAAAACTTTGATTTAAACTTTGAAGAAAACACTGAATCTACAAGACAAGAAACAAATAAGATAACACATACATGCTCTGAGTGTGGGAAAACATTCAACAAGAGACAGCATCTTACCACACACATGAGAATTCACACAGGAGAAAAACCCTACAGCTGCTCTGTTTGCAGTAAAAGATTTAACCATGAAGGAAATCTCAACAGACACTTGGTGGTTCATTCAGGAGAGAAACGCTTCAGCTGCTCTGAATGTGATAAGAAATTTAACCTCAAAGAAATTCTCAACAGGCACATGTTAATTCACACCCAAGAGAAACCCTTCATCTGCTCTGTGTGTGGTAAGCAGTTTAACCATACAGCAAATCTGACCAAACATATGAGAATTCACACAGGAGAGAAACCTTTCTGCTGTCCTGAATGTGGTAAAAGATTTTATCTCAAGGGGCATCTGAACTCACACATGTGCGTCCATAGAAGAGAGAGACCCTTCACCTGTTCTGAATGTGGTAAAAGATTTAACAGAAAAGGAAATCTGACCAAGCATGAGCGAATCCACTCAAAAGAGAAACCATTCAGCTGCTCTGTTTGTGATGAAAGCTTCAACCGTGAGAGCAGTCTTACCCTCCACATGGTCACGCACCGGGGTGGGAAACCCTTTAGTTGCTCTGTGTGTGGCAAAAGCTTCAACCAAAAAGGACACCTGACAAGACACATGTTGGTTCACGCCCGGGAGGTACTCTTCAGCTGCTCTGTTTGCGGCAAGTCCTTCAACCAGCAGTCGAGACTGGATTTCCACATGGCGCATCACAGCGGGGAGAAACCCTTTGGCTGCTCTGAGTGCGTCAAAACATTTAAGAACAAACCGGAACTGATCCAACACATGCGGATTCACACCGGGGAGAAACCCTTCAATTGCTCAGAGTGTGGGAAAAGATTCAATCATAAAGGAAACCTGAACAAGCATATGCGGATTCATACTGGAGAGAAACCATACAGCTGCTCTCTGTGTGGTAAACGGTTCAGCCTTAAGTCGAACTTGTCGCATCACATGGCACATCACAAAGGGGAGAAACCCTTCAGATGTAATGTGTGCCATCAAAGGTTTTCTTGGCATTCACAATTGAAAAGACACAAGTGTCACGGAGTTCAGGTGTCAGAGCTTTGTGAAAGTCAGACTGAGGAGGGAAGAAAGGCGGGTGAAGAGGACTGTGGAGGACCACAGAGTGCCAGAAACTCAGATCCAAAATTAAATTCAGAAACTGCAATCGAAACAGAGGACTCTTTGGAGCCTGATGCCGTCTCCCTATGTGCAGCAACATACAATCCTGTCAAGACATCAGATTTTGATAGAAGTGAAGAAGCCTTTAACAACAATCACCTTCTTCTGAGGATCCAAGGAGACAAGAACACAGGGGGGAAACTGCTCTGTGATCCTGGATGTGAAGACGATTCATCACAAAGACCTGGCCAGAGTATGACCATTCACAAAGAGATACAAAAAAATGCAAAGCAAAAGGACCCAGATCTCCCACTCATAAAAGAGGAACAGGAGGAAGTCGGGATCAGTCAGGAAAACACTGTGAAGCTACCATTCATTCCTGTCCCTGTGAAGAGTGAGGAGGATGAGCCTGAACACATAAAGAGAGAGGTTGATGAAGAGGATGGTGGAGGATCAGAACTAGCAAAGTACTCAAATCCAGAGACTGAAATCAAGATCGAAGACACTCCTGAAATCAAGACTGAAGATTCTCCTCACTCAGATGACAGTGTTGACAGCGATTTCTGGAAAGAGACCAGAAAACGACCCCCACGCTCCAACTCTGATGAAAATGATGAGAGTTCCTGTCGCTGCCTTGAATGTGGGAAAGCATTTAAAGAACAGGAGGAGTTGACTTCACACATGAGAATTCATACTAGAGATAAAACCTTCAACTGCTCTGTTTGCAGCAAAACATTTAACCAAAAAGGAAATCTTACCAGACACATGGTAGTTCACACAGGATACAAACCCTTCAGCTGCTCTGTGTGTAGTAAAGCTTTTAATGAGAAGATACGCCTGACCAATCACATGAGAATCCACACGGGAGAGAAACCTTTCAGCTGCTCTGTTTGCAGTAGAAGATTTAGCCTTAAGTCTAGTCTGACACTTCATATGGCATATCATATAGGTGAGAAACCATTCAGCTGCTCCGTTTGCAGCAAGAAGTTTTATCAGAAAGGCCACCTGACCACACACATGTTGGTGCACACAGAGGACAAACCCTTTGGCTGCTCTGTTTGCAGTAAAAGGTTTAATCAAAAGGGGCATCTGACCACTCACATGTTCGTTCACATTGGGGAGAGACCCTTTAGTTGCTCCGTGTGCAATAAAAAATTCTACCAAAAGGGACATCTGACCACACACATGTTGGTTCACTCTGGAAAAGAGCCCTTCAGCTGCTCTTTTTGCAGTAAAAGGTTTTTCCAGAAAGGACATTTGAGTTCACACATGTTGGTTCACACTGGAGAGAAACCCTTCAGCTGCTCTGAGTGCAACAAGAAGTTCAACCATAAGTGTAACCTGAAACTTCACATGGCTCATCACAGAGGGGAGAAGAGCTGCAGCTGTAGTGTTTGTGGTCAAAGATTCACTTGGTTTTATCAGTTAAAGAAGCACAAGTGTGTCCACAGTCAGACGTCAGGGCTCAGTCAGAAACACACAGAAGAGAAGAAAGCAGGGGCTGATGAAGAGCACTGAGGGATAACTCTAGGGATATCAAGCATTTTCTGGTTGATTTTTGTTGCTGTCACTCTTTTACTCACTGTGGTTTCAATTTTCTCCTCAAAGTTAAATCCTGCACCTCTAAAGATTAAAGACAACCATGACCAAAAGCTGATGTAACCCAATTATGTCTTCATGCAGTGTAGCAAAATTTAGCAAAAATCATTGGACAATAATGAATGCAAACAGGTTTTATCTGATCTTATCTTTTTTAAAGTCTATTAAATGGAATAAAGTCAACATTTTGAGATAGTGTCAAAATTATGAGGTAGTTTAATCAACATTGTGACGTGAAAAGTGAAAATTTGAGGTATCAGTCAAAATTTCCTGATGATAAGTCAAGATTATTTTTTAAAATAGTCCAATTTAGAGGCAAAGAAGTCAAATCAATGAGGGAAAAGGAGTTGAAATTTTGAGATAAGAATCAAAAAAGTAGGTTGATGACATAAAGAATGAGAAATTAAATAGTCAAAATTTTGAAATAAAAGTCAAAATTAGAAGATAAAAAGTCAGAATTAGAGGATTAAAGTCCAGATTTTGAGATAAAAAGTCAAAAAAGTATCATGGTCACAATGATTAATAGATAAAATGTCAAAATTACGAGAAACAAAATCAAAATCATTAGATGATTAAGTAAAAGTAATGAGAAAAAAAGTCAAAATTTTTAAATTAGTCAAATTTTTGAGAAAAAAAAACATAATTTTGGGATTAGTCAACATTTTTACTTTTTATCTCAAAATTTTGTCAGTGGAAAATAAATTTTAGCTAAGTTAGCTTTTATGTTTCCATTATATAAAATGTGCCCTTCAAACAGTAAAGGAGTGTTTTAAATATAGTTCTTTGAAGCTAAAAAATAAATAATAATCATGATAATTATGAGGAATTGTTGTATCCAACATATTTTCAGCTGCCCTCAAGCCCAAGTCACATAGGAAAAACATTGGTGGTGATAATACATCCAAAGAAACCCAGAGACAAAAGTATGTGACAACAACAAAATCAAAAAATTAAAAAAAAATTTGCACTGAGCTATGTGGACCTTGCGGACATGCGAAGCATGAACAAGCTGAGAACCTCATTCCTCTGATCTGATCTGTGTAACTTGAAATAGTGAGAAAGACAGGAAGGAAACTGGAATCATGTGAGCAGCTGCTGTATATGTACTGTTATACTTGGTGTTATCTTTGACTAAAATGAAAAACAAACAAATATTTTCTTGTGTTGTGATTTTTTTAAATTAATTTTGACTACAAACTGGATTTCAAATGTTTCATAATCAGCCTCCACAAAAGCATCGATATTTTGCAAAATACCAGCTTAGTCAAAGCTCCTCATTTAATCGTTTTTCTTTTGTTCTATTATGTTGAATGATGTAGTGGACAAAAAAAATGAGGTTTAAATATCAAAATATGATTTATAATTTTTTTTTTCTATACAACTTTATTTTGAAGGTGACAAATGAGATGCGCCGGAAGTGCTTCTCTGTGTGACGTCGTGACGCTTCATCAAAATGTCGGGTCTGCTCTGTTGTTCTGTCAGATGCTGTAGTAGTTATGAGGTTGTGTAAACTACAGTGTTGAGTGTGTGGAGTCTTCTCTCAGTGATGGAGGAAGTGTGAGCTCCTTCACTGTCTCTCAGCTCCAGGACAAAGCAGTTAGCCTTAGCTTAGCATCTCCTGGAGGAAGTAACATCTGCACAGAGGGAACAAGGAGCTGCTATCAAAAGAGGAGAGTGATGATCATCATCAGCAGAGACTTCTGGACTCTGATTTCAGCTCCCAGCTTCTCCAGGACTCAGCAGGTTTGTTCTTGAACCAGTTTCACTTTATTGTGTTGAAATCAGTCACAGTTTTGTGCAGACAGTTTCTCCTGATCAGCTGATATGGAGCCTCTCTAAACAACAAAAGAGGGGCCAGCACCAAAGTCAACATCTCAATCAGTAAATATTTACACCTTCTTCTCATAAATGGTAGTGCAGTGACTTCTTATTCTAACACTTACCTGTTTTAGCTTTGCTACCTACAGCAGGTCATGTGGAGGAAGCTCACATCAAGTTCATATCTTTGACATCACTGCTGTTATGGACCTGTTCTTTAGTTTCATTAACAATAGCTCTGACTTCGGGGCATGGATGGCCTAGTGGATATGGGTGCGCACCATGAGGTTTGCCCTCAAGCGGGTGGCCCAGGTTCAATTCCTGCCTGTGGCTTGTTTCCTGCATCACATTCCCCACTCTCTCCCCCTTTCCTGCTCTATCCACTGTCCTCCTCCATCCAATCAAAGACAGAAAAGCCCCCAAAAAATCTTAAAAAAAACAAAACAAAAAACCAATAGCTCTGACTTCTAACAGAGGCCTGTGTGATCATCATCAGTCAGTTTCCCAGAAAAAGGATTCAATGATCAAAAAATGAATGAGACTTGAAGAAATTCATTCTTTCACAAATGAATGAAGGCTCAGTACGTTTTTTTCTGCTTTTTCTTTCATTCTTTAACAAGTTTTAATTACCACAAGTGAAAAGAAAAGAAAAAGTTCAGTTTTTCTCTTTATAACCAGAAAAGTGCTTCTGATATAATGTAGAGCTTTTAGCTTCTTTATTTTTACAATCAATGGCATGTGTGCCTCAGTTATGGATATTAGTTCTTCACTGGAGACCATTTTTACCTCAAAGCACGAACCACGACTGTCAACTAGAGATGGGAATTCAAGCAAAAGTACTATTTGATATTGATATCTGACTGCGAAGTATTCCCTGATTATTGTAATAGTTTTCCCCCTTGAAAGCAGATGTAGGGAGAAAGGGATCTATTTACTGACTTCATGTGCATTTCAATAATAATAATAATAACCTAATGTATAGAGCACCTTTACAAACAACAGTTCACAAAGTGCTTTACAGCAGAGGTCCACAATAAAATGAACAAACAAACAGTGAATGAAAGACACAGACAGGAGAAAAAACATTAAAATGAACAATATATAACAAATAATCATACAGACCAAAAAGAAGGAAAGAACCTTGGCAGTACAAGACCCTATGATGAGACCAGAGGGAATATGGAGTAAAAAAGTAACCAACATTCCCAGGAACGACATAGTTTCTGTCCCACTTTGTTTGTCTGCATCCCAACCAAGGATGAAAGACCCACGAAGATGATGTGAATCAGGCCAGTGATGCACAGAGTAAAAAATATGAGTAATTGTAAAACATCACCAGATCAGTAGAAGGCAGTGAGGCAACAAAGGAGGCTATTCAGCAGAAATAACACCATTGACTTAATACTTGAGAGAAGACAGGCGCAAGTTACAAAGCCCTCCCCTGGTCAGAGCTTTTTTAAAAGGCCTGAAACAGTTTTGACCTGTGTCGTGGACCACTGTGTCGTCTAAAGCATGAAGAGGACATAGATGAATCTGAGTGATCTTGTGATGTAGTTCCACCTTGCAAATTTTGGAAAAAACAAACATACATGTTTTACTGCCAGCTGGTACTGCTGTGTTATCATGGATATTTTTTGTGAGTAAATGGCAAACACAAAACTGTATGCAGATGTTTACACAAACACAATGTGGTAGTCATTCACATTTCAACCAGGGGCTGGTGAAAACAAACAAAATATAAATAGATAAAGTAATGGTTACACAAATTATCTGATTTTTTTAAATGATTTATTGGAGATTCTAAAATCCCAACTCTATCTGACTGTCATCACCACAGTTTTACTGAGCAGTCATCAATGGAAAGATTTTTTTTTTTACAATATTCTCGATTTATTTGGAGAGGGCAGAACTTAGATTTACTGTTAATGGCTGACCCATCAACAGTAGAGAAAAGGAATCGACGAGCAGAAAACTTTGCAGAAACTAGGAATGGTTGTTGAACACACCTGGGGTGAAAGTGATATCCATCAAACTGAAGAAAACTGTCAGGAAAGAACCACAAAACACAACACAGAGGGATTTGGCAGTGTGCAAAGGGAAAAAAATGCTGGCTGGTTTGATGACTGGGAGGTGAAATTTTCAGTTAAATGTGGTTAATAACAGTTCTGTTGGCAGGTGTGAAGACTTTCATGGGAATAAAAATGTATTCAACCTTACTGGACTGGACTGATATAACAAGACTTTTTTTTAAATGCATGTGAGTGAAAAAACAATAGTTGTTGATATTTGAGAATTTAGTTAACATTATGCTCTCTGTAACTTGTTATTGAACCCAAACGTCATTTGGAACTTCATGTAAGACTGAGAGACTGTTTTTTAGGCACTTGAGTCACAATATATATGACATCAATTTTAAGAGGAGAGTCTTACAATGCAGGGTCTAGGGTGTGGAACTTCTAGTGTGTTGTCCAATTTTTATTTTATTTTTTTTTGCGTGATCATTTAGTGATGATTCTCTTTTTTTCTTTCTGTCTTTCTTTCTTTATTTTTGAACAGTCCTCCACTTTTTGTCATTCATTATGTTGCACTTGTTTTTTTAGATATTGAATTTGTCCAGTTTATGTTTAGATGTTTATACGCAGATGTGAAGTCTCCAAACCGGTGTGTTTAATATGGAACGTGCTCTTGCTCTTCCCTTAAGTTAACTCCAGTTGGTTTTAATTGTTGCTGCCTAGCCGGCACTACTGCTCAGAACATTAAAAGCATTTCTCACAAAGAGGACAATGAGGACAGTGGTAAGGTCAGCTGCTCCCATGCCTCCATTTATTTTACTTACCATTCCATCTGAAATGTTTGTGATTTATGTCTTGCAGACATTCAGCAGCTGTAAAGGAGAAAAGTAAAGGAGAATTCCTCCATGAGCATCAGGAGTACAGCCTAACTATGGCCCAGGAGGAGTCCACAGACATTAAAAAGGAAGAGGAGGAACTGTGTAGTGGGCAGGAGGAAGAGCAGCTTGACTTTCCCTTTACTATTGTCACTGTGAAAAGTGAAGACTATGAAGATAATGAAGAGAAACCTCAGTCCTCACAGCTGCATCAAAAACAAACTAAAGACGTGGGAACCAGCACTGGTGGAGGACTATGTCCAGCCAGGAACTGTGAGCCAGAGAGATGTTCACAAACCGAGAAGACCGAAAACTGTTCAGAACCTGAGACTGAAACCGGTGATGATAATAAGAAGGACACCAGAGAACCAAACCTGGGCTTAAACTTTGTAGAGAACATGAAAAGTACAACAACAACAACAACAGCAAATGCTGAAAAGAAATCACATACTTGTGGTGAGTGTGGAAAAACATTCACTGAGAAACGCAATCTAAACAGACACTTGAGGATTCACTCTGGAGATAAACCTTTCAGCTGCCCAAAGTGCGACAAAAGGTTTAACCAAAAAGTGGAGCTGACCTCCCACATGTTGGTTCACACAGAAGAGAAACCCCTCAGCTGCTCGGAGTGCGGTAAAAGGTTCAAACACAAAGGAAGTCTAGCCACCCACATGTTCATTCACACGGGAGAGAAACCCTTCAGCTGCTCTGGCTGCACCAAAAAGTTTCACCATGTCGGAGATCTGAGGTCACACATGAAACGTCATAGCGGAGAGAAACCATTCAGCTGCTCTGACTGCGGGAAAAGATTCAAACACAAAGGGAGTCTGACCACGCACGAGTTAGTTCACACAGGAGAGAAACCATTCATTTGCGCTCTTTGTAGTAAACGATATTACCGCATAGGGTTTCTCAGGTCACACATGTTGGTTCACACAGGAGAGAAACCCTTCGGCTGCACTGAGTGTGATAAAAAATTCAACAGAAAAGACACTTTGACCAGACACATGCTGGTCCACACAGGAGAGAAACCCTTCAGCTGCAGAGTCTGTGACCAACGGTTCTCTTGGTCCTATCAGGTAAAACAGCACAAGTGTGTGGGTGGTCAGACTTCTGAGCATCATCAAAACCAAACAGAAGATTCAAGCACAGGCGCTGATGGTAAGAACTGTGGAGGAGCACAACCAGTTCTGGACTCAGATCCAGAAAACCCTTTACAACTAGAGATTGTGATCAAAACTGAAGACTCCTCTGAACCTGAACCTGAGATTGAAACTAGTGATGAAGGTTAGAAGGAGACACCAGAACATTGGTCTCGAGTAAAGAATGATTTCCCACTTAACACTTGTCAGAAACTTATTTCCTGATGAGAAAGTGAATCCTTTATTTGTGACATTGGTGTTGAAGAAAGGGCCTCTTTTACCCCATCAAAGTGCTAAAATCAGTACAATGAGGTCTAACTTTGCGTTTTTTAATACCAAGTCTTGGGTTCTGATAGAACAGGGATTATAGGTGGAAAAGAAAGATAACTGATGTTTTTATAAGTTTTGCTTTAAATATACTTCCTATCTGCACTAAACAGCTATTTTGGGGGGTTGGGGTAAATACTGACAGTATTAGATCAGTTAATATGATCGGTTAATATGTGTTTGCTTTGTACAGACTTTAGCGCAAATGTTTGTATTCAAAACAAATATTATTGCTCTGCATGTATCCTGTTACCTGTGAAACAGTTGTGATGAACTGAATGATGATTCACTGATTTAAACTCACCGTATCATGTGCTGTTATTTTTTATTCAACAATATTTTTGAGGAATTAAACATTTACTGAGATGTAGTAGCTGTTACATATGCTGTCCTCTCTCTGCACAATGCTTATGAAGGATTAAACTTTTTGGATGAAATCAACTGTGACTTAACTGATTTGTTGTAGTTGTTAAAAGTTGTTTCAAGAAGTTATGCCATTCTGCCCAGAGGCCTCCAGGAAACAGAGTAAGACACAAAAAGAGGGATTCACTCTTAACTTTTACACAAACACAATTTAAGCTACAATAAAATCATGATCAGCTGCTTCTAGAGATGGATTATTTAACACTGGAAAGGTACTGACTCTTTATTTTAACATGTGAGCAGACAGAGGCCTGCTGTGTGGACTGACTGATCACTTGATTCTCTAAAACAAGAGTAACAAATGTGAAGTCACATCCCACCTTTATTTCTGAGCACTCATGGTACTCTTTTGTTAAAATTTAATTCTGCCAGTACTGTCATTGAAACCAAAAGTTTAATTCTAAGTCCTCAGTATTTTAAACTGTTTCTCTATTTCTACAGGTGTTATTTAAAAAACAAAACAAAACATGGTGAGATCAGGTTCATGATTTGAGATTCATCATTAGTCTGAATTCTCCTGTAGTTTGTTGTCAAGGTAACTAAAGTGAGAAGAATTCAAAAAGACATGTAGACACAAAGATAAATGACAGTTGAGTAACTGATACAGGTTTTCATGGTTAGATGATCTGATGTGACATGACCCAACACCAAGCTCAGTGTGAATACAGTTCTGATGTAAAAATCTGCTAGAAATAGAGCAGAAACTCTGATGTCTGCAAAATCCAGGACAAATCAGCATGAATGAGCTGGATGAATTAAAGGAGACAAAACAACTTCAGAATTCTTAATCATTTCAGGCTCAAGCAAAACTGTCTGATATCAAAGTCCAGAGGGCAGAGAATGAATAGAGGGAAAGAAATGATGGGGGGGAGGTTTTTTGGTTGACCCTCATTTAAGGGCAGGGAATTAGCCATAGGTCAATTGTCACTTTCACTGGACCCAGGCTCCTTATACTTGCAAGCTCCAGGTCATGGCAACACTGACTACCTTGGCTACCTTAGCTGCTCCCTAAACCCCTGAATCCAGCAAAAAGAGGAAGAGTATATAGTAAGAAGTTGGAAAGAAGCAAAGAGGCAGAGTGAAGACTTTCCTTCAGCTGGGTGTTCAAGAAAACTCAGTGCACGC
The DNA here is from genome assembly GCA_008086565.1 of Thalassoma bifasciatum. Classification (NCBI taxonomy): domain Eukaryota; kingdom Metazoa; phylum Chordata; class Actinopteri; order Labriformes; family Labridae; genus Thalassoma; species Thalassoma bifasciatum. The sequence goes on along the minus strand of RPOG01005577.1, from coordinate 19,946 downwards.
AAAATACCATTAATATCTTCAATCTAGAGGTGGTGCCACTTTTTAAAAAGTTTTAATGACACATCTCGATACAAACAACAAGGCAACAATTCTTTTGACAGTGTCAATCTGTGATGCTGATTCAGAGTCAGTTAGAAAACAAACATAGAAACAGAAAACATTGTGAGTCTTAGTCTAGCAACAATGACTTTGCAAAATGTTTCCCTTCGTTTTCCAATCTTTAGATATGAGGTTTGATCTTTACATATTTGCATCTGTGAATAAAATGCTTTCCGAACAACATCAAGTTACTTACCAGAAAGTCTACATTGTTCTCTTTCATAAATACTCCTGTTTTAAGTGAAATCATAGTTAAAAGTTGCAAAATAATATTCTTAGAGCTGGGCCACTCCTAAAATGTGAGCCAAAAAAGCTGGCTCGTCCTTACTGAGCTGAACCAAATGACTGAATCACTAAACGGAGCCGAACTACCCTCTAGCGGAGCTGCGTGGGAGGAGTCTGCTGACGTCAGTACCACACTCAAAGGACGTTTATCCTGGGACGAGAGGAGCAGCTTTATGTGGGGCAGCGAAAACCGTTACTTACCCCGAGAATAAACCTGAGCCTGGACTCAGTTCAGATATGAGTTTAGACTTTTTTAGAAAAACCAGGACTGACTCTGTGCCCGTGTTTCCAGCCTGTGGCCTTGTTTTCCTCCTCTCTGTCCTCCGCTCCAGCTGCTCTTTTCTTCCTACTTAAAACCCTCCATCATCATCAGAGACAATGTGGTACAGAAGTGACGCTGAAGATGGAAACGAGTCCAGTAAAACAGGTAAGATCAGTTTAGATTAAAGTTAGGATTAGAAGAGGATAAAAATAAAGATGTGAAGTGAAGCAGTGATTCAGATTTAAAGGCCAAGTGCAGTTCGCCTCAGGACATAATGTCATAGTGTTACTGTTACTGCTACAATGCGACATCAACGAGACCTGCTAACAATACAGCACAGCAACAAGAAGAATATATGTTTGTTTATCAGCTGAGTATCTTTACCTGAGCTGATATGAGACACATATTTTCATCAAAACACATACAAGCTACTAAATATGTCTGATATGCTGACATATAGTGCACACATATAGGATATACTTACATTAGGCTGTTATATGTAGTTCACAACAAATCAATATGAGATTGAACAATATCGGTTACAATATGATAATTTTTTTTTACAGTACAATATCATTTTACTACAGGATACACCGATCTGACTTTTTTTTAAGTCAGGATACCGAGATCAGTACCTTATATCAGATGATATTGGCCGATATCAATCTAATCTGATACCAGTAATAATTTCACATGAGTAATTTACTCCTCATTTCACACCCCATAGCCCTCCCTCTGCATACATATATATCTTTTAATATTTATTATCACTACTTTGCATTTTTGGTAACTTCCATGTTTAATCCAATCTAATCGAATCCAGTCTAATCTTATTTAATCTATTCTAATCTCATTTTATCTAATCTAATCTGATCTAATCCTCTATTCCTAAATATGAGGATGAGACTGAAATTTATGTTTTGCATCTTCGGGCATTTCCAACTTTGTAAACCAAAATGAAATAAATCTGAATTTAAATCTGACTGTGCTGTTATTTTTTGTGATTATAAACTTGAATTAACGTTTGGGTAAAATACCTCCAAACTACTGCGAGGCTGTAGCTATCTTTTTTAATGATAGCTGAGCTCTACCAGGCAAAACATGCACCCACCGAAGAACACAGATGACCATAGAAATGAGTTGCATAGATCTGTCCGATTGATCAGCCCTTTGTCACAGATTTAAGAGAACAAATAACCTAATTAGGATTATACCCTTATTGCAGCTGTGGTTTATCATGCAACTACTTTTAGTTTCCTCATATAATAGGTTATTAAATAAAATAAGCAGTAAATCACTATTCTCTAAAGAGAGCAGCATGTTAGATAAATTTAGCTGATAATAAATAACTCAAAGAAAGAAGGGATATAATATCAATTACTCTATTAAAGGCAGATTTTTGTAAAAAAAAAAAAAAAATAATAATAAAGAAAACTTATCAGTTACTTTTATGAAATGTTGATGTTATTGCTATAGATAATAAAACACCCAAATTCATTGTTTCAGAAAATTGGAATACTACATAAGATTAAAAAAAAGGATATTTTCAACAGAAATGATCATTCTATGCACCCAGAATGATTTTTGTCACTGGTGACTGCTTTTGTCTAAGTCATTTTTTACTCATCTTTTTTTTTTCTCTATGCTGCATTTGGACATTTTCTTGGAGACTTCCAGACCATAACCCAATTTTCACCCCTTTTTGTCTATTTTTGCCACCTTAACCTTGGTTTTAATGCTATTTCTTGCCATTTTGCCCTATTTTACCTCTTATATTTTTGTTCTTCCAAAGGTATTTTTCAGCAATTTGACTCTCTGGTTGAGCAGGGTTGGGTAACACTGATGTAGAGCATACATTATCTACTGTGGAAAAAAATCTAACACTTTTGAGGTTTGAGAAATACTGCACTGTATGCGACTAGAATATTGTTTCAGGCTGTATTGTGATTTTATCTGATTGGAAATTTATTCCTCGGCCCCAAAGGATATCCAGTCTAACTTTTTCAATCAGTTTTGCACTGATACCTGATACAAGGATGGGATCAGAGCCACATCACCTCTTTTACACGTAAAGCAAAACATTGCAAAATAAAATACAGTCACTTTGTCGTCACTGTCTTTTGTGCTGTCTAAGTCAGCTGGTTTCCTTTGTGTGGTACATTAAAAAGTGATTTGACTGTTCCCAGTAAGCAGCTCTCTGTTGGTCTGTTTCAACCTTTAGATCAGCCCTTTGTGTCGTATACTGAATGACCTGTCTCACACCTTTACCTGCTCTTAAACCCTCTGATTCAGGCTCTCCAGGTTGGCTTCTCAGTCAGGATTCAGGCTGTCACAGAGACCCACACATTCCTGGGAACGTGACCCTGGGTGGGCGCAGACACAGCACAGTGTCCGACAGCGGGGACACGGGCATCGGCACCTTATGCTCCGACAGTATGGAAGGTAGGACACCCTTTTAATTTTACTGTTTGTTACTGCTCACTAAGCGAGAGTCTTTAATTCAGCACCCACGTCCAGAAAGTGACAAGGGAGGGCGCCGTCATTGTGACATCACATGGACTGTCTGAAGTTCACTGGTCCCTGGCTCTCAGTTTGCAGTGTAAATGTACTTTCCCAGATGAATAGCTACATAAAAAGTTCTCTTCTTTCTGTTGTTTTTGTGAAGCACTGTGTACTGTCTGCAAAACTGGCACCTATGTGTCAGTTGCAGATAAAGGTCCAAGAGACAAAACTAGACACTTGGAAAACCATTAAGACAAGAAGGACTAAGGGAATAAGAGTCTTTCTTTCAAATTAAATAAAAGAAAAGAGAAAACATGCTCTGACTGCTTGAGCTGCACTCTCAAACAGGAATGAAAGACCAAAGGAGAAAAAAAGAGAGTATAGTATGCTACCCCTCAATTAACTTTTTGTGTGTTTGTTTTAAGCCATTATCTGTGTTTTTACTTAAGTTGTGGAGTTAATGACCTTTTCTTTTTTTTCTTTTTTTCTGTCTTTTTAAAATTTTGTTTCTGGGATCAATAAAGCATTTTTCATTTCTTTTCTTTACACAAAGAGAACAATGATTTTCGACCATTTTAGGCACCTTTCACTTTTTTTTTTTTTTGCCATTTTTTGACTATTTTTTGATACCTTCTCACTATTTTGCAGGGTCATTCCCAATTTTCTTCCCAATTTTTTTTTTTTTTCAATTTTTGATACTTTTCACTCTTTTTTTGCCGCTTTTAGACACTTTTTCATAACATACTGACTATTTTCCAAGTTTCATCCCAACTTTCTTGCCAATTTTACTTTGGCTTTTTTTTTGTCACTTTTTACTGTTGTTCTTCACCATTTTTGCTACTTTCTGAATTTTTAAATTTTCTTGTAAAGTTTTCTTGTTACTTTTTCTTGCTTTTTTGGCAATTTTTACCACCTCATACTAAGTGTTTTTGCTACTATTTGCTGTTTGTGCCTGTGTTTGTAAAGGTGGTTTTTAATAGTTTGGTTGAGCAGGGTTGAGTAACTCTGTGTGTAGAGCGGAAAACATCTGCTGCATATACTGTATCTGATATTTTGACACATTTCAGGGATAAAGAAATATTGCACTGTCTGTGATCAGAATATTGCAACAGGACATGTTGTGATTTAACCTAATTTGCAATTAATTGCCCGGCCCTATTTGACGTACTGTGCCATTAAAAGGTAATAGAGTGTGATGGTAATATTTAAAGTTTCTCTCTCTCTCTGCTTGTATCTCACAGATGACTCCAGCTCCAGTACTACCCCCCTGTCTTTCCAGCCGCTGTCCCACAGTCACGTCCCTCTGGATGAAGATGGCGTCCCCACTGTGCATGTCTTACCCTCCCCTTCTTCAGCCTCCCCCTCCTCTGCCTCCCCCTGCCGCGTGGGTTCCTGGGGCAGGTCGTGTCAGCTGCACACAGCAGGCATGTCTCCACGGAGCGCACCGAGCTGCCTGGACATGAAGGAGCAGAGACCTATCAGGAAATGGTCCTCTCTCACCAAACTGCCCTCTGGAGCTGATAAAACCTCCAGCAGGACTTCAGGCGACCTTCAGAACTCCGATTCACGAGGCTCCCTGGACAGAGGTTCTCAGTACGGGTACAGAAAGGAACCACGAGGTCCAAACATGGATCTTTATCTTCCTCTCTCCTCCTCCTCCCTCAGTCGTACTTTGCTGCTGCGCTCACCAGGAGCAGCGCCTGGTTACCGTTACCTCCACAGCAGCAGGTCCTCCGGTTTGGAAACAGAGCGCTCCATTTCCTCAGCTCTGACCTCACCGGCCAAACACACCAGTCTGGATATGAACTACAGCGCTTTACCAGAAACGAAACTATCCTGGGGAGGAGGAGGAGGAGGGTTGTATGGCCTCAGTTTACCCACACAGGGAGACTCTCTGCTGGGGCCTCAGACGGACAGAAGCTCCCCCATTCAGCCGGCGGTCCGCACCCAGATGTGGCTGACCGAGCAGATGGAGTACAGACCCAAAGTAGAGCGTGGAGGGACGTCTGGAGGAGAGGGGGGGGCTGGAGACAGCCTGTCGTCATGGCAGCAGGAGCCAGGGCTGAACCAGGTAAGAGGGGCGGGGTTAAAAGAGGAAGCAGTCGTACAGCAGTAATGATGAAACTGAGATTTTTGCTTCATCTAAACAAGGATCTGTGAACAAATAAATAACCTGTTGTTTTGCTTCAATAATAGTTCCATGCAGTTGCATATCACTTTGTGTTTTACTGAATTATCTGCGTGTGTGTGTGTGTGTGTTTGCAGGTGCTGATGCAGAGCTCTCTCCCTGTTAATGCTCTGGTGAAGGTTAAAGAGGGGCTGCTGAGACAGAGAGAGCTGGAGATAGACAGGTACTGCAGGACACTTCTGCTTTTCCTTGATTAAAACATAGTTGTCCTTAGACAGGAGCTTCCAGGGCTGTAGCTGTGAATGTTTCCTCCAAAGCTCCAAACATCAGTCAGGACTGGACATTATAAGTGGCCAGATGACCGAAATGAAAGGAGAATTAATAAATAATAAATTAAAAATGTCCAATAAAAACAACAAAGGGTCCAAAGAAAAGTTCATGTTGTTGGACATTTTCTTATGGCTTATCCCATGATCAGGAATTTTTGCTACATCCTCTTCTAATGACTATAAGATTTTTTTTTTTACAATTGGTTGGAAGAAACCTGAACCACCCACAGTTTCAAAATGGATAAAAAAAAGTGCAACAAGTGTATTTAATGGAACAGCTGACAGCACATCTACACCTTAAGACACCTAACTTTGAAAGAAGGTGGAGACCAGTCTTAGGCCTCCTTGTATAGGATATTAATGCCCTCATTTTTATTTCTTTTGAAAATATTTATTTTTTTGTTTTACTTTCTGTTCTTCTCTTGGATATGTTACTCAGTTCGGCGCTGCTTGGAGAGAGCACTGGAGATGTTCGGGGTTGTGGTTTAGCATTTCAACATCAAGCACTTGCTGCAAGAAAGGGCTTAATGTTGAAATGGGGCTCAGCATTTCTACTCTGTGCTTTTCCTGGAAGGAAAAGCAAAAGTGTTGAAATTCAGTGCCTAGCATTTCAACATCCAGCATTTGCTGAAAGGAAATGCAGGCCCCTTCTCTAGTATATAACTAATTGTGTGCGAGGGCTCAGTCTGGGGACAATTAATATGTTTTTCACTGTCTGAAAATTTCCAAAAGTGCAAAATAATAATTTAAAAAAATGAATCAATCAACAAGTTTTTTATATAAAGAATGCATTTCAAGAACTCAAAGATGCTTTATATGGTAAACAATAAGAGAGCAGGTTAAAAACAACAGTGCAATATATCAAAAATAACAAAAGGACAAAGCCAACAAGCGTTGAAAACAAAACAAATACACTTAAAAAGTGAATGTAAAAGCAAAGTTAACAAGATTGTGTTGGAATGTGTTACTAAAATGGTAAGTTACAGAGTAATTAGAAGTTATAAGCAGTGCATAAGAGGTGTTTAGGGATGGATGTAGGGGTGGAGCATGTCTCCACTGTCCTTGGATATGAATGTATGTATGTATGATGCATTTTGTTAGTTTTAAAAATGTAATTCTAAATTTGAAGATAACAGTGTTCTTCACATTAAATAAAATATGTGCAATGTTTTTGTTGCTCATATTCGTTACATCCACGAGTGTGTAACAGCCCCTAATGTTCTGGCCTTAGCCCCTGAGCTTCCCAAATCCTAGAAACGCCCCTGGGTTACAGTTGCAGAGTAGGAAGACACTTGTTCTGCATCATTTATCTTCCATTATTTTGAGATAAAAAAGAAAGTAGATGGAGCAGGAGACAATGAACAACTTTTCCACGAGACCAAACCTGCACCTCATATTTTGTGACTTTATGACTCATTGAATCTGCATTCACTCCATGTTCACGTAAGTTGTTGGTTTTCTGTTCCAGACAGAAGCAGCAGATCCTCCAGCTCCACGCTCGGATCAGAGAGAACGAGCTGCGAGCTCAGCAGGTCCTGCACAACCAGAGAGGATGGTTCGACAACACCTACATACTGAACACTAAGGTTCACTTCACACACTTTCTGTGTCCATAGCAATTCTCATAACTGTAATTTGTAGATCAAAGTCACAGAGCGAGTACTCTTCTCCCAACAGGAGACAGCGATGAGGTTACAGTCTGATAAACTCTGCTGTGATGAGGAGCTGGGCAGGAAACTGGCTGTGGCTGAACTGGAGGTTCTTCATCTGAGTGATTTCTTCAAGCAGGTCACTCAGAAATACTCAGAGGACATCAGGAAACTGGAGGAGAAGGTATTTTTTTGAAAAGTAGCTAAAAGACGGATTTATTTGTTGGCTGGTATATGACAACTATAATGGCAAAGGCCCTCACTCCTGAAGAATCATGCAGCTTCAGCGCCTGTTAAGTGAATTTAATAGGGTCTGTTTGAGCAAAAATTGTGTTTGGAGTCCATTAATTTTATCGCTTCAACAGACAGAGTGACCCAGTGCCATCTTTATTTCACCTGTGGTTCCAGCTTAGAACACCAGGTGGAGGGTATTTTATCTATTTATTGACTGAATGAATGTTTGAGTTGTAGCTGCCTCTTGACCAGGTTGCTTTTGCAAAAAAGATTTTATATCTCAATTAGCTTTTACCTGGTTAAATAGGGTTCAATAAAATGAACAACTAATTACGGGTCTCTGGCCTGTGGTAGAAATGCAGACAAACAATGGGCCCCAGGAGCTGTGTGTCCTGGGAATGTTGTGCCAGGAACTAGAAGTCCAGCTATATTCCTGTCAAAAAGCACCTGTTTATCTTTGATGCATTGAGAATTTGACCCTATAGATCAGGGGTTCCCAAACTTTTCCGCCTGTGACCCCCGAAATGGCAGCGTTGGAGACTGGCGACCTCCTGCTGTGGTACAACACTAATGGACCAATCCAAAAACGGACAAAAAAAAAAACAATGAAAAACCCCCAGGATACTTAATTTAACTCATCAGTAGAAAATTAACCGACTAATGTGCTCTTTGCTGTGCTCACTGCATCAAACTTCAACAAAGAAATGTGAAAAACAGATGAAAAAAAATTCTGTTTGTAAAATTTCATATTATCTTTAACCCCTTTTTTGCTTTTATTCTTATGGTGATAGATAAAATGCGGAATTGTTCATAGTTTTTTATTTTGGGACACATTCCATTCCATTCCACGACCCCCTAGCAATGTCTCGCGACCCCCCAAAGGGTCCCGACCCCTACTTTGGGAACCACTGCTATAGATCATAATATTTCATGAAACTTTAAAAAACTGAGCAGAATCAAACAAAATGTGCCCCTGTGTTTTAGTTGGGCTTTTAAACGGAAATAACTGATTATGTACTGATATCATGGTTTTAGTTTAGTTTATTTTATTGGTTTACATATACAGAGACAATGCACATTGATGAACATTCCTGTAAATATGCCGGTTTAGCCAAGTTGGCTAATTTTGAACCGTTGTCTCTGGGGCAGGTGACATGAGCACTACAGAATTAAAATGAATTTAAAAAATTGTACAAAAGCTAATTATAAAATTAATTGCAATACGTTACATTTTCAGAAAAAGTGGTCACACTCTTGACCATCTGTCAATCACAGTTTTAAATTATTGAATTGGCTTTGTTATAAAGAGAGTTGTTTGATTTGTTTGTCAGGTGAAGACGAGAGATCGCTACATCAGCAGTTTGAAGAAGAAGTGTCAGAGAGAGAGTGAGCAGAACCAGGAGAAGCAGCAGCGCATCGAGACGCTGGAGAGATACCTGTCAGACCTGCCCACGCTGGACGAGGTGCAGGTGCAGGCCACGCAGGTAAACACTCACATAAACAAACACAAACATGTAAACAAATACTACAGAGTGCAAGTCTGAGGTGTTTGCCAGTGAGCAGTTAGCACAGTGTGTGTTTGTACCTGTGTGTGTGTGTGTGTGTGCTCAGCAGGAGGAGGTGCAGCAGAAAGCCAAACAGCTGGAGAGAACAATGAGTCGACTGGAGAGCAGCCTGCAGGAGGGCTGTGCTCTGCTAGAGGACAAAAACATGAAGATCGAGCTGCAGGGGAGGAGAGAGAAGGAGCTGATAGCATCTGTGCACAGGTACCTCATCACCTGATCACACACACACGCAGATCACTCAAGTGCTGGAGGGGCTTTTTTTATTTTAAATCTCAGTAAGGCGGCTTGTAAGAGGTAGACATGACGTCTTTGTTTAGGAAGTGAAGTGAATGTTTTAGTGTCCAAAACATGCATTGTTTCCAAAGTCCAACAGGGGGCAGCTCTACCCATCGCATAAAAAAGTCTAATTGTGTTGATGCTTTTGGACGTGTCTTCTTAAGGATGATGCATTTGGACAATAGAAACACTTTCATTCAGGCAAGTTAGTGTTCTATAAACTCAGAGTTAAAACTGTAAGCAGCATAAAAACATCCTCCATGGTTTCAAGTTCTGCAATCACCAGTTAACCTGATGACCGAGGCACTGACCAAATACTACACTTAACACTCGATATAGAGGGTAAATGATAAAAGAAAGTTTAAACTATGATTAACAGAAACAGATTTCATATTGATGGTAAAACTACAGTATGTTATGTTATCATGTATGACACATTTGGTGCAGTTCTCCGTCTGAATGTGATTTTCTGGATCCTTTATTATGACCCAGGTCTCAGCCTCAGTTATGTGTGCTTGTCTATGGTTTAGGAGGGTTTCTGCTTTATTGACACAAGTTTATGTCTTTTATTTGAGGGGTGAAAGATGTCCCAGATAAAGTCAGAAACATTCTGTGACTTGTGTGTTTAAACCCCTCTATGGAGAACATGCCTGACTCCTCCATTAAAAACTAGTATTAATTGAATATCTGACTCAAAAATAACAAGTTATAGCAGCAAACCTCTAACACTGCACAGGTTGGTTTTTTTTTAGAGTTTTAATCAGCGCCAATTAATGCCACAGTTTCTCTGACAACGCCCCCCCTCCTCCTCTCAGCCTGCAGCAGAAGGTGCAGCAGTGTCTAGATGACGGGGTCAGACTACACGTTCAGGACCTGAAGTGGCTTGAGGTGGAAAACTCTGAACTTCTGGAGCAGCAGGACCACAGCAGCAGGGTACGTCACAGCTTCAAACTGTCCTGGTCCTTAATCATCAAGGTCAGAGAGCAGAGGACCGAAGCTCTGTCTAATAATGCTAGGCAAGTTACTAAAAAAGAGAAACTAGTTACAGTTACTGGTTACTATTGTTAAAAAATAACTGAGTTGCCTGCAAAATTCCATGCATTGTAAAAGTAACTAGTTACATACAAAGTAAGTCATGAGTTACTTTTTTGTTCCATTACTCCCTATTGTACGGCTGATATTAATTGATTTTGCTGTGGTCAAGTGAGAAAAAGAACTAATTTTGTGTAGCTTATCAGCCATTGTCATTATCATCATGAAATATGGAGAAACAATAGAACACAGCTGAAATGTGTTAAAATTGTGACACTGTCTAAAGTTTTATTTCAAATCAAGTGTTTGTACATTCTTCAATATATACAATAAATACTACATTGACAGTGTGCAATCTCAATAACTTTACTCTCAGCATTAAAAGATACCAGACACCAAATTACATCAATGATAAATACATTTGACACTAACTTTGTTTCTAAGCACTGAGCTCATCATCAATTAAACTATGTCCACCAAACCCAAGACTAATGAACAGTGTTGGGCAAAGTAATTTAAAGAAGTAATTAGTTTACTTACTTGCTACAGTTACTGTATTAGTAACTGAATTACTCCCTCATAATTGAATTAGGTACCACAGACTGTAATTGCTATGTGACATTCGTTACTGAAGAGTTCACTATAGCATCGCTCTCTACCTTCAGCCAATCATCATTACTCATGTGTCTGCCATTCATTTTTGACTGAAGTTACATTTTAAGTATAAAAGGAGAAAACTGAAGTGTGACTGAGACTGATGAGCACTTTAACTTAAAGATAAATACCAAAAGAAAACCTATCCTCACCTAACACACAGTCATGCTGCATGTGTGAGGACATCAAACCAAATTAAAGTGGACGTCTGTGACCTTTGACCTACACTCTGTTCTTCTCTCCAGCTGATCAAACATCAGAAAGAACAGATCGAGAGACTGACATCCAGACTGACGGTACAAAACACACACACACACACACACACACATGGCTGCACATGTCAGGGAAAAGACTAGTTTCCTGTATTTTCTATTGGAAGAGTGAAGGAGAGGAAATAAACATCAGGTTATGGTTGATTGTGAAGGTGGTGGTAGTTTACAAATTTAGCACTGAAAATGATATAAACAAGTTAATGTTTTATTTTTCCACATGATCTATTTGACACTATTTATAACCTAAGTAATGGTTTACAGTTTATGAGATCACAAAATTACGGCAAAGGGTTGATCCTTGTTTCTGGTCCTGATCAAACATCAGAGATAAACTATATAGAATATTACACTGTATATTTACTCAATTTACTTCTGTGCTTCAGGCCACCAGCAGCAGACTGCAGGAGAAAAGAGGCGTGTCTCTTCCTCAGCAGACTCCTCCATCTGATGAGCCTGACGACAGCCTGGACCCCCCGTCCAGAGCCCCCACACAGGTACCAGATCACAAAAAACAGAATTTAACCCTGTGTCTCTTTTGATCCTCAGAGGAAATATCTGTTGCACTGTTTTGAAACTGATACACGTTTTTCTGAGCAGCAGCAGCAGCAGCAGGCGGAGGAGGAAGAGGAGGAGAAGGAAAAGGAAGGGGCCCCATCCGAGCGACCAGTGTCCAGCGTGGAGGCTCCTGAAGTCAGCCGTCTGCTGAAGGAGATGTCCCTGTGTCTGCTGGACCTGCAGGCGCTCTGCAGCATCCTGAGCCAGAGAGCTCAGGGGAAAGAGCCCAACCTGAGCCTGCTGCTGGGCATGAAATGTACACACTCACACACACACACATGTATACACATACACACACAGTCATATATATAATATAGTATATACACTCATATAGTATACACATGAGTCTGTTAAAACCCTTTATTAAACAAAAATGAGAAATTTAGGAGGCAACGACTCGATGCAAAATATCTCAAATGGTCTGAATTATGTTTTTTGTTTATTTAAAGTCACATATAACCTTTTTTTTTTCTTGACTAGAAATAGCAGTTGCATCTGATTCTTCATCTTGTGTCTCTTGTGTTTCCATACAGCTCTGAGTGTGTCTGCAGAGGAGAGCGACAGCAGGAGGGTGGAGGAGGACGAGCTCCGCTTTAAGCTGCTGGAGGTCAGCCAGCTGAGGAGGGACATAGACGAGCTGAGGAGGAGCATCTCAGACCGATACACCCAGTGTAAGGGGGACGGCCGGGTCTCCCAGTGACACCCAGAGACACCATCAGACCCAGAGTAGAACGAGTTTTATCCAGACCTCCAGAGCAGTGGTTCCCAACTTCTTCCAACTCAAGGCCCACCTCCAACCCCACATTTATATACAGTTGAGCCTAAAAGTTTACACCCCCTCCCGCAGAAATTTCTGATTTTTTGGCCTTTTCTCAGAAAATATGAATGATAACACAAAAACCTTTCTGTCACTCATGGTTAGAGGTTGGGTGAAGACGTTCATTAACAAACAACTGTGTTTACTCTTTTTAAATCATAATGACAACAGAAACTTCAAAAATGACCCTGTTCATTTTTTTATACACACACACTGATTACAAGTAAATAGATCACAGGTGAGGATGGTTACCTTTAGTAGACATTCAAACACATTTGTGTTCACTTTTGAGTATTTTTCAGGCCAAAACCACCAGAGTTGTGTAAACTTCATAACAGGGTATTATATATATATATATATATATATATATATATATATATATTTGAACATGTTTAACCCTCGGAATACCAAACCCATTGACAGGACCAAAAGTAAAAATACATTTCCTTTTAAACAGCTGGCATTTACAAACCATATTTCCAATACAAAACCTGAAAAAATGGCGTTATAGTCAGATTTTCAGTTTTCCTGGGGTATCTGAATGTATCATAAGTGGTGTCGACAATGTGCGTTAACAGCGGAAAAGATGAGAGAAGTTTGTCAACATCGCCTTGATTCTCATGTCCTCTTTAAAAATTTTTACTGAAAATCAACTGTTTAACTGCTAGATTCTGTAAAAAAAAAGGAAATAGTATATATATATATACATATATATATATGCGTTACTGAAACCCAGTTTTAAAGCAAAACGGCCGGCACAGCCATATACAGAAATTAGCGAATCAGAGGGGAAACACTTTTTGTACCAGGCTGTAATTATGCCACTCGATTGGTCACTCGAGGAACAGCAGCTTTTTAGCACTTCTTCATTATTTCATATTTTCAGACCAGAGGTTGCTGCTTGGTTGGGAATTACTGCTCTAGAGAGATCAGAAGCATTCAGAGGCTCTGAGACAGACTCATGTACAGCCAGAGACACCAGAAGAATAACACAAGTCACGTCTCCATCATACCCAGAATTGCGCACAACCTAAATACCGCAATTGAATAGTGGTAATGGAAACATCAAAATTTGAAAAAACCTCTGTAATTTTGATGATAGGTTTCGAGGCTCTGAGATGAGATGACTTTTCAGAAGCAGCCAAAGAAGCTGTGTGAGGAACTTTAACAGCACATGCACTTTCAAATACAGCCTGTTGTCTGTGCAGGCACCTTTAAGGAGTAATAATTATTATAACTTTTACTTTACGGCATGTTTTAACGTATATGTAACATTTAAACAAACTTAAGAAAGGGACTTAGTTGTAGTGTTTATGTTCGGTGCATGAGTGACAGATTGACCTGTCTCCACTGACAGTTTTGGATTATTATATCGTGTTTTTGTTTCCTATTCAAATGCTCAAAGCAATAAATACCAAAGATGTGTTCAAGTCTTCAGATAAGAAGTTAAACATGTTTCAGGTGTGACTATAAGTTTTTAAAATACTTCAGTTACTCAGAGATTAAAAGGAACAGCTTCAGTCAAACATGAACTGAAAATATCACTTCATGACTCCACAGATTATTTAACTTTGTTTTAATACAGTTAAAATAATATGAAGCCTATGGATATTGTATATTAAGACAGGTTTATTTTGTCTACATCATGTTATGCAGCTGAATATACTGTATATGCAGTGTGCGTACAACTCACTACTTCACCATAGTGTCACCTCTTGAACTCTGACCTCTTAAACATTTTAGTGCCACGTTTCTTCAGCTGCAGAGAATTTGAGTTAAATATTCTGGATTGGTGTTTTTGTAAACAGTAGGAAAAGATTCACCAACATGTTTGAGCTGGAGGGTCTTCATTTATGACATGATGTGTTATAGTAAAGAATCATGTAATGTGCATTTTTTAAGGGCTTCTGCAGCAAAAATCATTTGTTAGAATCCGTCATGAGCAGGGTTATATTTTATCTATAAGGGATGACTGAGTAAAGTAAAACTGACATCTCTGGTGAGGAGGTAACTCAAAGTTTTTCATCTGTTGCTATTTTAAAGATGCACACAGTGTATGTACAACATGAACAACATCAGCTTTACTTTTTACTTATCTGGTTTTATTCTTTGAAGTAAGAGGAAAATAACTCCTAACTCCTAACAGCTTTATTTTAAGAAATGTTTTCAATGTCCAAAACAGAGGTGAAGTTTTTTTTTGCTCCATGACGTTTTTTTTCTTGTCTTAAGAAACTGCTGTTCATATGAAAATCATATTTAAGGTGTATATGTGTTTTTTCTAAGTTGTTAAGATGTTTAATAAATCTTATATTACGAATGATATCTAAAAACTTTCTTGCAAATTCCATGTTCATTTGTTTGGGCAATAAAAACTGGATGGAATGCAACAGTACAGAGTGTCATTGTGTCAAAGCTGTAATTTACAAAACACACACACACACATACACACACACAAAGGGTCAAATGTAATGCAAGACACAGGACAATTACCAACCCAAATACCGGCTGTAACTGGAGCTCACTGCAGTCCAACAACCATCAGAAGGCGGATTCAAAGACCTCATCTCCTTCCATGACACAGACTCGAGTATAAGGACTTTACAAGGGCAGAATCCAACCGATGGCATCCAACGTTTTTCAACAGAACAACACTGCAGTTCACAATGTCCACCTGACAAAGGACTTCTTCTTCTTCCAGAGGAATAATCTCACTCTTTTGGAGCAACCTGCGTGTTCCCCTGATCTACCATATTTTCCAGATTTTAAGTCACCCTTTTTTTTTCATAGTTTGTGCTACTTGTATATATTAAAATATACAACTTCACATGTTCTTAAATGTTATCTCACACTGAATGACATGAGCAAGGAGTAAACATTATGTACCTGTACCACTGAAAATTAATTTAAACATTAACTTAAAGACAACTGAGAAAGACGGAACACAAATGCCCTCAAAAAGAAAATCATATTCTGCAGATTACAAACTGCAAGTAGTGACTTTATTTTTAAATTTTGCTCTATGCTGTAGTGCAGCCGTTCCCAACCTGTGGGCCACGGCCCTCTGGTGGGCCGTGAAAGTATTGCGAATGGGCCGCCAAATTCCACCAAAAAAGTCTGGTCCAAGTCAAGTGTAAAAACAAGATACAAATAAACAGAATAATGTTAATAATGTTAAAACTCAGCCATGTTTAAAGGAAATTAACAATGTTCAGATATTCATATATAAAAAATAGTCCTTTAAGAAGGCGTGTTACAGCCAAATAGGTAACATGACCTGAAACTTAACAATGAATTGTAACAAGTTGTTACATTTTGGGGGAAAAGTTATGATGTTTTGGGTTCAGCATCTGTTATATTATTGAAAAGTTATTACATTTTGGGTTGCTGTTACATTTCAGGTCATTGTTATGAATAACAAGGCATTTTATATAAACAAAGTAATTGTTTTATTATCATTTTATTGACTTAATTCTTGTTATTGTTTTTATGTGACTGACTGTATGGCTGACTATGAAACGTGCTGCTGTCTTGGCCAGGACTCCCTTGTAAAAGAGATTTTTTTTTTTATCCCAATGGGAAAACTCCTGGTAAAATAAAGGTTCAATAAAAAAAATAAAAATATCCTCTGTACTTATTGGGTCAAAGGTTGGCCCCAACATTTTTGAGACTTAAAAGTGGGCCCTGAGTTGGAAAAGGTTGGGAATCACTGCTGTAGTGTATCTGAATAACTGTCAATATGTTACATTATATTGACTTGTCTTGTCCCGCCTGTTGTTCTTTATTCTATTGTTATTATTATAACTTGCCTTTCAAGATTAAATATCTGTTCTTGGTCTTGGACTTTGTATAATAAATTTCCCCAAAAAATGCAGCGTATATGTTTTATTCTTCTTCATGTTGCATTTTTCTGAATGGTGCTACTTATACTCAAGAGTGACTTATATACCAAAAAATACAGTAAATTACATCGAGAACATTCGGCGGAGACGGAGAAGGAAGTTCACAAAAATTGGCGTCAGGTTCTGACATTGAACGCCAAACATGAAGCATCTTCACCACTTGGAGCAACGTTCACACTAACCTCCTGGAAACGCTCACATCAAGCATCAACAAAACGAATTTTTGAATGAGTGATCAACAAGAACAGTGGAGCTCCTCATTGCTGAGTCCTTTATTTGATACTTTTAGATCAGTTCAGGTTTTGTTTACTTTCCTCGTTTCCTTTTACACTCTTTTAAGAGGTCTATAAGAACAAAAAAGAGTCTACACCTGTTACAGATAAACAAACTGGAACCAAACTTTATTTAAAGGCTAAATAATTTTTTTACAGGAATACATAACTGGACACACATTGTATGTGTGAAGAGACACAAAGTGCCGAGAAAACAGAAAAAAACAACAACAAAAAGCGAGAGAGGGAACAGTCATGTGGCGCTGTGATGTCACACAGTCATGTGACACTAAAGGTTTCAGTAACTTGAGTTCCTTTGGGCTGGAGCACCGACAGGAAGCAGCGCTCTCACACTCTCACACTCACACACACACAAAATGAATCAATTATACTTCAGTCAGTCAGAAGATTAACCCGTCCAATCAGAGCAGAGGAAACCTGTTACTGCATTTCACTGCGAGAAGCAGATACGAGATACAACAGGAGGTCACACTATAAAAAAAAAACAACAGAAAGAGGGAAACAGCCCGTCGATGACAATGATTGCTTCTTTATAGTTTTCATACAGGTGTTACTGAGCTGTGCATCACACACAATGAGGAGTATGTTAGTGAGGGAGCATGTTTAAGGACAGGCGGGGGGGGGATACACCAGGGGGTCAGGGTCAAAGGTCAGGTACACTCTTTACAAGATTGTCCTTGAGGATTTCACATCTTTGAAGTTGTGACATGCTTTTAAAAGTGATCTGTTCGTCCTCTGCAGACTGAGATCAAACAGCATTTTCTCTCCTATGATTTTTAGCTAAAAGCTGCTTTAAAGAGATTTCTGACTTGGTACGGACTCCTTGAAGAAACAGATAATAACAAGGAAAACTTTGATTGTGTTTAACGACAAGTTTGTGGTCCAAGAAAGTTCAAGAAAGTCGATAAAGAGTCAAGGTTTTGACGCCTGTGAGTCAAACATTAATAAATTATGATGCCTTAAAATGCGGACAGATTTAATTTAAACAGCTGATTTCTGAACCCTTTACATTCATCTGTATATCATATGATGGTTTATGTCTGGAAATGTTAGCAAACCTTTCAGACATTCTTGAGTAGTCACAAATTAGCAACAAACTACTTTAAGCCAACACTTCCTTACCACCTCTATAGCCTGATAAGTAACTTAAGAAGCAAATGTGTGTTTAGATTTAAAGTGAAATGGAATTCACTCCTCCAGGTTTCTGCCTGAAAAATAAAAACAATAATTTCATAAGCCCCTCAACTTAAAGAGGAGTGAATCATCATCTGTTTCTGGTGAGTCTCAGTCTCAGTCTCACTGTGAAAAGTAAGTTGCACAGAGGTTTTCTCTCTGAGTTACTCTGAAAGTATTTCTTGATTAAGGGGTCTTCATTTTGATGAAATAACACCAGATGTAGATTAGTAAACAGTGAAAAGTCAAGATTTGTCCATAAGAGGAGGAGAAAACAACTTTTCAAACAAATGCTTTTTGCACAAAGGGCACACTGAAGCCTGATGATACCTGATTGGTCAACACAACTTTAACTTTGAATATGCCAGAACAGAAGCTAAACTCTTGTAGTTCGACATTAGAGTGGGCTAGGTAACATTTTATGAAACATTTGGAGGAGGATTATCAACAAAATATATATATATAAAAAAAATCATACTGAGGTTGTTTCTTTTTATGATCACTTGTTTCAGCATTTGATGCTTCATTCAGAAACGACCAAAACATTAAAGCCAGGATTAGTTTTTTTTAACTGCTTTTACACAAATCTCAAAGATATATCCCTCATCCTTTCTCTGTGTCGTATTTACTTGACCACCCCCTGAAAGAAAACAAGAACAGCATTTTAATTTGTCCCACCGTACTGCACTGTTACTAACACTATCACGTTCTTTTAGTTCTGCTTTTGTCTCATCCTGCTCATTTCTAAAAGGAACACACTCCACTAGCTTTCTAAAGTTTGAAAGTAAATGAGTCAGCTCTGCTGTTTTTGGTCACATCAGCTTTGAAAGATCGGAACATTTTGGTGTCCAACTAACCATATTTCGACATAATGAATCAATCCAATTAAAATTTCCAACAGCCAACTTGTAGTGTCTTCAAAACTAACTTTTACTACACAAATTAGCTGGAAGCTAACCACAAAAAGTTTACTAAAAGTCTTTGATGTTTTCATTAGGTGGCAACCGCCCAGTCTTAATATGAAGTCAATGCTGAAGTGTTATAAGATGCAGTTCCTTAGATGTCCACTAGAGGTTGTTTGCAGAAACAGCACAAAACACATACACACCCATTAAAAATGTAAAGGAAAGAACATGTTTATGGCCTGAATCAAAACAGGATTTTAGTCCGAATGGCTCATTTCTCTGTCAAAAAAACACTGAATGGGATGGGGGGCTGTTACTACAACTCATTTTTTATGAATATAGTCTTGCCCATATAAGGGCATAGCTGACTTGACTGACAGTAGCTGGGTTGAGCTCAGTATTTCTATAATGCAAGTATTTGTGTTTTACTAGCTGCTTAAATTATGACCCGAGGACGAACCTCTACCATGTCTTTGTTCATAACCTCACATGGATCTTACACAGTTGGATTTAACGTCCCCTGCTTCATCATAAAATGTGTCAGAAGACATTTTTCTGCTGCTTCCTATCACTTGAGGCTGAGTGGTGCCCAGTTTCCTGCTCTGTCTTAAACCTGTCTCACAACACTTCTGTGTATCCAAACTAAAAACAGGTGTGTCTGTAATGTGAAGGTTGACAGGAAGCTGAGATAACTAGAGGGGAAAGGAGCCTGCATTTCCTATCAGCAAATGCGGAATGTTGAAATGCTGAGCCCCATTTCAACATGAAGCACTTTCTTGTAGAAGAGGCTCAATGTTGAAATGCTAAGCCACAATACATGCTGATGCTCAGCATTTCAGCATAACAAGATACTGATGAGGATTTGTAATAAGTCCAGGACCTCTCGTACTCTTAAGTCTGCTATGCTAACGCTAATGCCTTAATAACAGTGATGTCACAGAGCAAACCTACAAGTTTGCATGATGATTCTGTGTAGCTCCTGTGTGACTTTGGGTTCACTTGACAAACCATACTGCA
>RPOG01005576.1:0-30817 GCA_008086565.1 Thalassoma bifasciatum | reverse complement strand
TGTGTGTGTGTGTGTGTGTGTGTGTGTGTGTGTTCTTGTTCTAACCATGTGAACGACCCCCGTGACCCCGACCACTTCCAGCACGCCGTCATCTATCCTGGGTTTACCATGGCGACCGTCGACCTCTGACCCCCAGAGATCAGCACCTGAACCCCAGCTGCTCACACACACACACACACACACACACACACACACACACGCACACACACACACACACAAACACACACACACACACACACATATTGCACACTTAATATTCAGAAATTG
This sequence comes from Thalassoma bifasciatum, assembly GCA_008086565.1. NCBI lineage: Eukaryota > Metazoa > Chordata > Actinopteri > Labriformes > Labridae > Thalassoma > Thalassoma bifasciatum. The sequence continues at coordinate 30,550 of RPOG01005576.1, read as the reverse complement.
TACCACAAGATTTCGAAAACTTGACTTAATATTGAGAAATCTTGACTTTATGTTGAGAAATCTTCACTTAATGTTGAAAATCTTGACTTTAAGTTGAAAATCTTGACTTTATGTTGAGAAATCTTACTTCACTATTAGAAAATATGTGCTTCTGATTTAGAAATATTGAACTAGTATTTTGAATATTAGGGAACTTATTAGTAACATTTGACATGTAAAAAATAAATATATAATAAATAATAAAAAAATTCTGCAATTATGTTTCATATATGACAAATAAAATCATTGATATTTCTTAAAATCTGATGAAAAAAGTGATGTTTTAGGGCTAAATGTGGAGAAATGTTGCTGTTGTTTGTAGTATGGGCAACTTTAATATCAGTGCCTCGTGTGTGTGTGTTACCTCTGTGTTACCTGTGTGTGTGTGTGTGTTACCTGTGTGTGTGTGTGTGTGTGTTACCTGTGTGTGTGTTACCTGTGTGTGTGTTACCTGGGTATGTTTAAGAAGATGAGCCCCTCGATGTTGGGCAGTTGCACGTTGTGGTTGTCGACCTGCAGCGTCAGCTCTTTGTGCAGACTCCTGCTGTGACTGATCTTCTGCAGACCAACCTTCACGTACACACCTTTGTTGTGGAACCTGCACAAACACAAACACAAACACAAACACAAACACAGAAGCAGAATTATAACCACAGAGGAACAGCTGACTCTGGAGACAGGAAGTGATGTAAGCACTAACCTGCTGGTGAACTTATCGGGGTCGTCCTCTCGGGCCTGATGAAAGTCCAGACTGAGCTCAGCGTCGATGCCCAGGCCAAAGTAGTTATTCATCTGCACAATCTGAGCAACGAAACAATAAAACAGTTAATTACATAGAGATCAGCTTCTGTAAATGAGTCTGAATGTGGTTCCAGTGTTTCCACCGTCCGCCCCTAGTGGACACTCCAGGAACTGCAGTTTTAAATCTTTAGCTCCCGTTTAAGCCTGATGGTTCAAAGTTTTTTCTTAAATTTTTTTTTATCTCTAGCTCATGTTTTAGCTTTTAACTGTTGTTTTAGCCTTTCTCCTTTTTCCTTTTTTTAGTGCTGATGATCTTATTTTTAGTTGTAAATTATGATCAGACAAATATCTTGATATCAAACTTTTTTAAGATCATTTAGAAAGTCCTCACAGGGACTTTAAGTTGAATTTTATCTATCAAATCGCTTTCACTTTGTTAACTTCTGTCTCTTTCATCCCCAAACTATCATCAGGGAATGAATCAGGAAAATTATTTAAAAGTGGACTGTTCTTAAGTTTTCTGGTATTTCCTCCAGTAAAGAAAACCTTTGAATTCACAGACACGTCGGCTGATTCCTTCATTTTGTACTTTGAAGAATTTTGTTTCCCTCCAGGTAAATCATGTAAAAGTAAAGAACTTAAAACCAGTAAAAAACCAAACAGACTCTCAGAAAGTTCTAGTAAAGAACCTTTGGCGGCTCTAAGAAGCCGTTTTCCTTCCCGTCCTCAGAAATGTCCTGAGCGTCCAGCAGGATGGTCCATCGGTCCATCAGGACCTCGTCGGCCTCGTCCACAGAGACCAGGATGTGATGAGGGTCCTCGCCGCTGTAGCCCGTCCCCCATCGAAGGACCCGAGCCAGATCGTTACCTGGAGAGTCGGAGAGTCGGAGAGACGTCGTCGGACCGGAACATCAGAACGTTAAAATCAAACTTTGACTCTGCTCTGACCTGTTCCCAGGGGGACGATGCCGATGGGCGGCTCTCGACAAACCAGTTTGTGTCTCACGGCCTCCAGGACCCCCAGCACCCAGCCCACCGTCCCATCACCCCCACAGACCAGCACCCGGAACCTGGGGACCTCCCTGAAGGTGTGGAGGCTGGACCAGAACACGGAACAGAACAGAACCTCACAATCTTTGTGGTTCTTCACATCAAAATTAGAGTGAAAACCTCTGACTCTGAAACTCTCCGACTCTCTTACATTTTGTCTCTCTGACTTTTTGACCTTTTGATTCTCTAACTTTCTGACTCACTGACTCGCCAACTTTTTACCCTCTGACTCTTTTACTCTCCACTATACAACTCTACAACTCACTGACTCTGTGACTCGCTAACCTTTTGACCTTTTGACTCTCTGTCCTCTGACTTTGTGGGTCTCTGACTCTCTGACTCTTAGACTCTGACCTCCTGACTCTTTTTTTCTCTGACTCTTTTACTCTGACTCTCTGACTCTCTATCTTTTTGACTCTTTGGCTCTCTAACTGTCTGATTCTCCGACTCTCTGACTCTTTTACTCTCTGACTCTATTTCTGTCTGACTCTCTGACTCTTTTACTCTGTGACTCTTTTTCTCTCCGACTCTTTTTCTCTCTGACACTCTGACTCTCTGACTCTTTTTCTCTCTGACTCTCTGACTCCTTTTCTGTCTGACTCTCTGACTCTTTTACTCTCTGACTCTTTTTCTCTCTGACTCTTGGACTCTTTTTCTCTCTGACTCTCTGACTCTTTTTCTCTCTAACTCTTTTACTCTCTGACTCTCTGACTCTCTGACTCTTTGACTCCTTTTCTCTCTGACTCTTGAACTCTCTAACTCTCTGACTCTCTGACTCTTTTACTCTCTGACTCTTTTTCTCTCTGACTCTCTGACTCTTTTACTCTCTGACTCTTTTTCTCTCTGACTCTCTGACTCTTTTACTCTCTGACTCTCTGACTCTTTTTCTCTCTAACTCTCTGACTCTTTTTCTCTCTTTTTCTCTCTGACTCTCTGACTCTTTTTCTCTCTGACTCTCTGACTCTCTGACTCTTTTTCTCTCTGACTCTCTGACTCTTTTTCTCTTTAACTCTCTGACTCTCTGATGTGCAGTCTGGGGTGCGTTTGTTTCCCTCACCCAGCCAGCGGGCCCCCGTTGGAGATGTCAAAGACCTGGTGGGGGTTGAGGAGTTTCCTGAATCCGTAGAGCAGCTCTCGGCCCTTCAGCCCGCCGCTCTTGGGGTTCACGAACACCAGCAGGGGGCAGACGTCCTCGCACAGTTTATGGTGCTGAAGAACAGACGGAGAACAGTCAGTTACTGATGGATGTTTCTGGAACCTCTAACCACCCTGATCCAATCAGAACCAGAACTTTTACAGGAACAAACCGTTACCAGGATTTCTGGGATGACGAGCGACGTCAGCGTTTTGTTGTTGATCGTTGTGTCTTTGGCCAACATGTAGATTCTCTCTGCTTCAGAGAAACAAGAAATCTGCAACGCTACTGCACCTGAACACACACACACACACACACACACACACACACACACACACACACACACACACACAGATCTTTCTAATCAGATTCATGTCTATGGGTCAATGACAAAAAGAGGGTCTAAAAACGTATTTTTAAAAAGTTCTTTGAAAATGGATAAAAACATATTTCTGAGAGAAGAATTATGTTTTCTAACAGATTTCAGTAGTTGATCAACATTTCAAAGTTTTTAGGTTCATTATTTTTTAGTATTTTTAATTTGAGCACCCAAAAATGTCAGGTGGTGCAACCAAATATATGAAAATATATTTATATGTTCCTGTTATTTTTTCTGTGTGAAATTATTGGCAAGTATCTCTCAAGTGTCTGTAGTGACTCATACATTTTCANATTTGCAAAGAATGTTTTATTTAAAAAGGTTCAAGCATAAAATAATGCCACTGTATTTTTAATTTCCATTTACAATAACTGACATTCAATTTTTAGAGTTTAATTACTGTGGATACTTGTCAGGACGGTTGCACCACCTGACATTTTGGGGGTTTGAGGAACCAAAACACAAAAAAACATGTTATATTTTAATAGTTTAAAGATGTGTTCAAATAACACAGGTTTCATAGAATAAAGAAATACATGTGATGAAATACTCAATTCATGATGGAAGGAAATATTGCACTCGGACTAACAAAAACTTATTACATAACGCAACAAGTATTTTACATATTGTGTTTATAACTTTTATTGGAAAGGTGTCTGACCTTGGCTGGCATAGACGTGGCTGAAGGAAACCAGGTGACCTGCAGAGACAGAGACATGTTCGTAAAGACGTTTCAGACTCTTCAGAAAGTTTCAGGATCTGTGAATTTTCCTGAGTTTAACTCTGGATTGGTCTTTAAAGCAGATTGGTTTCAGACTCACTCTTGAGGGTGAGGTTTTCCTCCATCAGCTGCTCGTACTCCTCTTTGGCCAGCAGGGGGGGCAATCCTCCAATCAGCAGGCAGATCTGAACCACTCTGGGCGAGTTCTCCACCAGGTAAAAACGAGTCTGATTCATCTGACGCAGAGACGTCTGTAACCACGGGGACAACAACCGCGGTTATTTCAACCACATCAACAGAGATAAGAGAGAAATAAAATAGAGGTGGGTAATAAAATGAAGTGAAAAATAAATCCCAGAAGGGAAATTTCAATATTGTACAATAGAGATGGAAAACAGAGATGGAGAAGGATAAAAGAAATAAGGACTAATAACAGATGTTAAGGATAGAGATAATAGAGATAGAAAACAAATATAGAGATAAATAAAAGATCATCAATGTAGATATGAGAGACAGATTAAAAAGAGAAACAGAGATAATGGAGATTAATATGAGACAGAAACTAGAGACAGAGGAAGATAATAGAGATTAAAGCAACATATTATAGAGATAGATACAATAGATAATAGAGATAGACACATACATGGCAAAATGGACAATAGAGATGGGGACATTAAATAGAAATACATAAGCAGATAAACATAAATCAGATTCATAAAAGAGATGGTTTACAGAGATAGAGAGAAATAGAGACATAATAGAAAATAATGCAAACAGTACAGAGAGATAAATGAAAGAAATGTACATATGAAGAAGAATAATGGAGATAGTTCATAGAGATAGATATTAGAGATAGAGACAGTACAGAGAGTTCATAGAGAAAAACAATAGAGATAGATAATACAGATAGAGATATTAGATATAGAAAATAGAGCTAGAGATATTATGTATAGATATAGATATAGATATGAGATATAGATAATAGAGCTAGAGATATTAGAAATAGATAATACAGATAGAGATATCAGATATAGATAATAGAGCTAGAGATGTCAGATATAGATAATAGAGCTAGAGATATTAGAGATAGAGATAATAGAGATATTAGAGGTAAATAATAGATAGTAAGACGTAATAGAGAAAGTTAAATTTTCTGTTTTGTATTTTCATGGGTGTAGTGTTTTGGTACCTTCCTGACTTCCTGCAGCTTCTCTAGAATATTTTCCTGAGGACTGAGAGTCTGTCTCTGCACTGGAAACACACACACACACACACACACACACAGCAAATGTAACGTCTGTTATTGTGCAGAGATCCTGTGTGTGTGTGTGTGTGTGTGTGTGTGTGTGTGTGTGTGTGTGTCTCACCTTGTTTGCTGCTCATAAAAACCTCCATCAGGCTGAAACTGGACGAGTCTCCTCCCTGAAACAAACACCAGCAGATTTTTGACTTTTTTATTCATTATTTTGACTTGAATGTTGAGTTTTATGGTTGGTGAATAATCAGAATAATGTCAGAGTCTCAGAGCAGATTTGGTTTATTATAAATGTCGATGATCTGAAGAACAAACTGAGAAAAACAAAAACAATACTTCAGGGAATTTTACCACCAAAAAGAAGAAGTTTGTTTTCACTCTAACGTTAAATGATTGTAACCAGAACTTTTATTTCTAGAGTTTAAAGTGAAAGTGTGAGACTCACCTGTCCATGCAGCTGAGTGAGGACCTCGTTGAGGACAGTTTCTGCTGTGCTGCTCTTAGACACAGAGACTGAAGCTGCCCTGAAACAGCAGAGACACATTTAGATAAAAACACGTCTGAATCTTCCTGCAGTCGTTACAGAGCGGCGTGCACCTGTCTGACTCACCTGTGGGCAGCAGCGGCGGCGGTGGCGTGCACCTGTATGACCTCACAGTCCCGTGGTTTGGCCCTCAGCAGCCAGGTGTCCCCCCCCTCCTTCAGCGAGCTCCTGTTGTCCGGAGCGCCGTTACGGTTCAGGACGTCGTCGCTATGGAGACGCAGCGTCCCGCCGACCTCCTGCAGCTCGAAGTCCTGAGGCTCATCAGGGAGGAAGAACGCCCTCAACGCCGCCTCCTGCAGGACGCAACAGGAAGTGGTTATAACACAGAAGCAGACAAAATAAACAGAGACGCAGTTTTGAGAAAATTGGTCAAAATTTCCACTTTTTATCTCAAAACTACAAATTTTTATTCTGGAACTTTGACTTTTTTTCTCACAATTTTGACTTTTTGGTCTCAAAAATGTTACATTTTTCATATTTATGACTCCACTATTTCAAAATTTTGATGCTATCATTTTATACTTTTGACTTTTCGTCTCAAAAAATTTAGCTTATGTTATAATTTTGACTCTTTTATCTGATTTTAACTTATCTTAAAATTTCAACTTTTTATCCTGGAACTTTGACTTTTTTTTCTTACAATTTTGACTTTTTTGGTCTCAAAAATTTAACTTTACTCATAATTTTGACTCTTGAATTTTGACTCAACTCATTTTTGAATTATGATTTTTTTTCTAGTAAGTTTCGACTCTTTTGATCTCAAAACTTTGACTTAACTTTCTTTTAAAATTTGACTATTTATCTAAAAATAACTAACTTATTATTTTATAATTTTGGCTACATTATCTCAAAATGTTGACCCTTTAGTCGAAAAAATTGAACTTTTCTTATTATTTTGACTCTATTTATCGCAAAACTTTGTCTAAAAGTTTTACTATTTGTATCAAAATACAAACTTTTTATCTAAAAAAATTCAACTTATCTCATAATTTTGTCCCCATTATCTCAAAATTTCAACATTTTAATCCAAAATGTTTACCTTCCTTATTATTTTGAGTCTACTTATGTTAAAATTTTGACTTTTTATCTTGATATTTAACTTTCTCATAATTTTGATCGTATGTATTTCAAAATTTTGACTTCAGGTCTCAAAAATCCGACATATCTCATAATTTTAACTTTATTATCTTGAAATTTTGACTCTATTATCTCAAATTTTCCACTTACTATGGGTTAAAAATAATCTATAAGAAGCAAAATTTTTATATTCATCTTTTTCCACTTTTTGGCCTCCATACAGAAAACTACAGTTTCCACTTAATGAAAAGGCAAATTTTCAGAGATTGCAGCTTTTTTTTAAGGTGATTTTAAACAGCATTTGAACTTTATTTTTTATTCAGTATTCCTATTTTAAAGGTCTGTACATAGAAATATATGTTTGTGAATATGAGAATCTGTTTCTGAGTCTATAGAATCAAAATGGTTGAATATTATGATAAAATAATTGGGGTTTAATGAGGAAACTTTCTTTGATGTTTCTGACGTTTATGTACGTGACCACACCCTGTGACTGTAGAAATGTGGTCATAGAGTTCACAGTTTTTCTGTTTATTCTAGCTCTACTCTGACTCTCTCACCACCACTTCCTCGTTCCTCGTTGCTCGCAGGATGGAGACCAATCGGAAGCTCCCGCGTTTCATCGCATCATCACCTTCAAACACCTTCAGGAGCTGTTTACCTGAGGGTCAAAGGTCAGAAACGTTCACACAAACACTCTTTGTCTCTTTATAGGTAATAAAAAATAAAATAAAAAAACAGAATGATGTGAACAAACCGGAGTCTGGAGCAGAATCTTTGGTCACAGCAGCAGAAGAATCGACGTCGTCTGAATTATCTGAGAGAAAAAAGGACAAAAATGTTTCGTTTTTACTTTTAAAACATTTAAAGTGACGGTGAGGAGAATCTGTGTGAAGTTAATCAGCCTCAGACTTTTCAGCCTCAGACTCACAAACTGTCCTGATGTGTTTGTTAGAAAAGTGAAAGTGAAAGAAGATCAGATCTTTTTAACTCAACATTTCTTTGTTCAAGAAAACTTTTTACTGGAAACAACCCAAAGAGGAAATTATATATTTATCAACAGTTATGCTTTCGTTTGAAACGTGACAACAATAAAACTTAGTAAGTTTAGTAGAAACTACATTTAGCTGAGCTACTCACAGCTCAGTGCTCTGAGACGTGTCTGTAAACGTGAAATGGTTTAACCCTTTAATCTGTTTTAGCACTTAGCTCATGAATTAGCCTCAAGCGCTAGTTTGTGTTTGAGCCTCTAGCTCATGTTTAAGCATTTAGCTTGTGTGTTCGTGTTTGATTTTTAGCCTGTAGCATGTGTCTTAGCTTTAAGCTTGTGTTTTAGCCTTTAGCTTGTGTCTTAGTTTTAAGCTCGTGTTTTAGCCTTTAGCATAAGTCTTAGCTTTAAGCTCGTGTTTTAGCCTTTAGCTTGTGTTTCAGCCTCTAGCATGTGTCTTTGCTTTAAGCTCGTGTTTTAGCCTCTAGCATGTGTCTTAGCCTTTAGCTTGTGTTTTAGCCTTTAGCTTGTGTCTTAGTTTTAAGCTCGTGTTTTAGCCTCTAGCATGTGTCTTAGCTTTAAGCTGGTTTTTTAGCCTCTAGCATGTGTCTTAGCTTTAAGCTGGTTTTTTAGCCTTTAGCATAAGTCTTAGCTTTAAGCTCGTGTTTTAGCCTTTAGCTTGTGTTTCAGCCTCTAGCATGTGTCTTTGCTTTAAGCTTGTGTTTTACCATCTAACATGTGTTTTAGCCTCTAGCTCATGCTTAAGCATTTAGCTTTGGTGATGTGTTTGAGCATTAGCCTTTAGCTTTTATGTTAGCTTTTAGCTCCTTTTTTAGCTTTTAGCTGATGTTTTAGCCTCTTTCTTGTGTTTTAGCCATTAGCTCATGTTTTATTTCATAGTTTGGATCTAAGTTATATTTTAGCTCATGTTTTATATTTTCGCTTGTGTTTTAGCGTCTTAATCTCTAATTTAAGCAAAAGATCAGTCATGTCAGTCAGTCAAGAAAGTCCTCTCTGGGACTTTAATGTTCCTGTTATCAAATTCTTCAGACTTTTCTCTGTTTCCATCAAGATTCAGAGAAAAAGGTTTTTTTACAGTGAAGCTTCCAAGAAACGAGCGTTTGTGGTCGACACTCAGCAGGATGTGGTGTGTGTGTGTGTGTGTGTGTGTGTGTGTGTGTGTGTGTGTGTGTGTGTGTGTGTGTGTGTGTACCCAGCTCGTGGCTGCAGCTCTCTGTGATCCTGTAACTGTGCATCTTGCTGAAGTTTCTGGAGTCGAGGCGGACGCTGAGCGGCGGCAGCATCATGCAGCGCAGACGTCCCAGGGTGCACTCTGGCGGCACGCTGAGGTAACACGCCGCGTGACTCTGATTGGAGGAAACACACAAGGGGGAGGAGTTATAGACGGTTTAATCCAAGTGTTTGGTTTTTTATCCTCTGTTTCCTTCCTGACGCTGTTCGCTCAAAAAGATAAACAGCCGCTCGTTAAACTGACAGAAACCAACTCATCATCTTTACTGCTCTGTTAGAAACACTTTTCTATCCATGTGCTTTTACAGAAACAAATTAAAAGTTTATGACACAATACTGAGGCTCAAATGGGACAAAAAAAGTTCAGCAGCTCTGCACAGGTTTGCTCTTGTTTTGCGTCAGAATAGAAACAAGTTGTTAGATTCTCTGCTTCCTGATTCCTAAGTGTGATTTTATTAATTATTTCTCAAAATCTCTCACACGCAGATAATTTAATGAATTTATTACAAGTTAAACCAAACCAGCACCTGCATCTTTCTCAATTGATGAGATATTACAGCAGAACTTACAGAAAGAAGATGATTTCTGTTTATTTCAGGTATTTTCCTGCTCTCAGATCATTCCACTACATCAAGAAATAAGTTAATTTACAATCTATGGTTAAAACAGACACAGGAGATTTTTTACTTTCACGTCTGTTTACCTCAGTTTTCTACCGTTGCTATGGTGGTTGCTATGGAGGCTTTTAAACTGAAGTGAATAAACGGCCGAAGAAAGAGAATGAAACACGTTCAAATGAACAAACAAACTAGTTTTCTTTAATAAAATGTAAAATCATGTGTCTGTCTTTGTTAAAGAGCAGGAAACAAAGAACTTTGGGATGAAAACAGGTTTTTTTTATGTGCAACAACAGAAACTTGATGAAAACATGACACTTATACATATTTTTTTGTACTTTTTGTAAATTCAAACACTTTTTTGAAAAAGCAATTTACCCTTGAGGATAAATTAAATATTTCTGTTTCTGTTTTTCTGGACTTAGTGGCTGAAATATCTCTAAATTGATTTTTCTTCACTGAAATCAGACAAAAACATTTGTTTTGCATTTTTTTACAATGTAAATTCAGCTGATTTACTGTTGCATATTAATATAACAAGTGCAAGTTTGCATCAAAAATAGAGACTAAAAAACATGCCCTGATGTATAATCGGGCTTTGTACAGAGGAATTAAATCGTGTAAACATTTTGTTTCCAGATGAAACTCCTACTTTTATTATCGTAACAGTGATTTTAAAGAAACTGTGTAGAAGTTTCCTCCAACTCCAAACAGACGATGAAATTATCTGTGACTGTGTGGAAGCGTTTTTAAAGGTTGGTTTGCATAAAAAGAGGCACAAATAAATGAAATGTGTCGTTAAATTAGAGTCCCAGCTTCCTTTTTTTGACGGTGAAACTGGGACCTGTGTATGAGTGGAAGAATGTGACGAGGTTAAAAGAACTTTCTCAGGTCAGTGTGACGCTGTAAGAGTGGCACTACGGCGTGGTAAGCGTGGAGTAGGGGCGGTACTGCAGTCTGCTCGGCGTGCTGGCGGCTGTGTGGAGTGTCGCTCGCCGGCTGCCGTCCAAGGGGAGGGAGGTCACCACTACCTTGCACAGGACGTCGCTCCTTTTCATCTAGGTCTGTCTTCGTCCTAAACAAAAGGTCTATAACTCGACAAAAGACTCTGACTGACGTTACGAGTCGAACTCAGCGACTCATCGATTCGCTGCCATCGACCGCTCTGAACAGACGTCTTCATTTACCGCGTCTCACACAACGAGGCTGATTAAAGAGCGACGGAGCGATCGATGGCAGTCACTCAGGACGCTCATTAATCTACACACACACGAGAAACACTCACACACTCAAGACAACAAAACCAAGACACATTCTGCTCCTGTTACAACAGCGTGGCTCTGTAGTAGAAGAGTGCAGAAGTATATCTAGTTCACTCAGACTTGGTGTGTTTCTCTCATATTATATTGCTTTTCCACTCTACAGTTCCAGCTCTACTCTCCTCCAGAGATGACCCAAACCAAGAAAAGGAGATCGGGCTGATGTCTGAGTGCCACCCGCACCTAGAATATTGTGTCGACGCGATTTCACGACGCGTCTTCACGCACGTACAAGTAGATATTGCGGTGTGTTTGTAGTAAAACATGATTGTATACACGGTGGCACGTCTTTAAAGGAAAAAAAAAAGCTTTAAAAAGATTTCAATAAAGTAATACAGCTGCTTGATGTCGGTCGTCATGACAACGGAGGTAAACAACAGCCTGGTGCTGCTGCACGCGGAGGAAAACGAAGGAGCTGCTTCCTGACATCAACTCTTCCCTGGATCCAGTGAGATCACTTTAATTTTTGATTTTTGGGCCTGGTATAGCAGAGATTTGTTGTTGATCAATCATTCTTCTTTGAACTGGTTTTCCTTTTTGGTTCCCTGTGGATTAATGGACTGATTGGTGCTTAAAGACTCTCGTGGCAGACAGATCGCTCCTGCACCGANGGTTCTGTGCCGTCAGGTTTAAATGTCATTAAAAACCCGTCGCTGACTTATTCCTTTGCCTCTTGTAAGTGATTTGTTCAGAGTCAGAAGCTGCAGAGACGACATTCTCTGACCAATGAGTGACCGGCAGTCCGTCCACGTCACCTTTTAGTATCAGCTTTACTCTCTTAGAACCAGGGTAGAGTAGGTACTAAAAACTGGCGTCTGACGCGTAGTACCGCGCTAATGGAAACGCAACACAAACCGAGTAGAGGAGAGTAGAGTAGGGCTGAGACGAGTCAGAGGAAAAGGGCTATTAGAGTATTTCCTCTGGTTGTGTCGTCTCTCACCTGCTGCAGAGTGGCGTCCAGGTGAGGGCTGCGACAGTCAGCGCAGGTGAAGAGGGCGCAGTCAGCGTGGACGTGCAGCTCACACACTGAAAACACACACACACACACACACATTATGTCAACAGCCTGTAATCCCGTTTAAAGCAGCTTGTGAGGAATGTGTGGGGTCAAAGGTCGCCGACCCTCGCCGCTTCACACCGAAGGGTCTCACTGAGCGCGCTCAGTTCACACACTCATCCTTTTAAAGCTTTTTAACCCTCTGATGCCTGAATTATTAAAGCCAGTGTCTGGATTTTTCCTTTGAGTGTTTTTATTTGTCTTAAAGCATGAAAATTCTTTTTCTTCAAATATTTGTAACAGAACATTCAACATAAAAAAGAGTGAAATTAATGTAAACATAACTTTTTTTTGTTTGACTTCCTTTCTTTTTTTTTGGTAATTTCATGAATAATCTTTTTTTTAATGCTTTGTGAAACATTTTAACTCTCTGTCATCCATTTAAACACTGAATAATTTATAGTTATTATGCTGTTTTACCCTCAAATATTCGTCTGTAACTTTTTTTTTTTTTATATATATGTTTGGAAAAAGAATTGAAAACATTTTTTCAGGCCCTAAGAAGAATAAAAACATCCTGACACAGGTTAATATGAATTTCCACCACATGAACCATTGAATTTAGGAGGAAATAAGTTTTAAATAGGTGTTTACTGTAGTGACCACAGGGTTAAATTCCGTTTCTGCAGATTTCTAATCTTCGCTCGGCTCGTTTCTCTCAGTCAAACGAGTTAAACCGAGTTTCTGAACACGTTTGAACATGTATGTGAATAAAAAAAAAGTTTAAGAACATTGTAAACACAAACATCTGGACTCCAAATGAATTTAAACTCTGCATGAAAAATAAAAACATTAAATAAAATGACTCCACCTTTGATTCACCTTTAAACACGTTAATATCTTTTCTGCTTTAACTGGTTTAAACTGGTTTAAACTGGTGATGGTGACTCACCTTCGCAGCGCAGCGCCGAGTTTCCCTCCGTCTGTTTCCTGCAGACGCAGCAGAAACGTTTTTTGTGACCCGCCGCGCCGAAGCAGTGAGCGACAGGAACCTGCAGGGGGCGACAACAACACGAGGTCACAAACAACAAATCTGAATTTAAAGGGACAGTGAGGAGGTTTAAAACTGTCCTGATGAAATTAATCTTTGTTTGTTTGGAAAAATAAAAGTAGATCAGATCTTCATTTAGCTGTATGAAAACATTTAGTTTATAATTAAACCTTTAGCCTGTGCTCTATCTCTCTCCTCTTTATCTTTCTTCTTCTCTCAGTCCAGCTCCTGTTTCAACTATTTCTTTTAAATAAATCATTTTCAGAAGAGAATAAAGAAATACATGTGATGAAATAATCAATTCATGATAAAAGGAAATATTGCACTCGGACACAAAAAAAGGGGACGTCACCTCATTGACCCATACGTTGCTTGTAGAGGAGTAAAATTGTGATTTTAGAAATTATTTCTCACACGCAGATAATTTCATTAATTTATTACAAGTTAAACCAAACCAGCACCTGCATCTTTCTCAATTGATGAGATATTACAGCAGAACTTACAGAAAGAAGATGATTTCTGTTTATTTCAGGTATTTTCCTGCTCTCAGATCATTCCACTACATCAAGAATTAAGTTAATTTACAATCTATGGTTAAAACAGACACAGGAGATTTTTTACTTTCACGTCTGTTTACCTCAGTTTTCTACTGTTGCTATGGTGGTTGCTATGGAGCTTATTTAACTTATTATAAGCTACTTTTACCTGACAAGTCCAGAAAAAAGTCCCAAATTCAGGTATATACGTTGCTTGTAGAGGACTAAAAAAAAATTCACATGTTCAAGTTCTTATGTAAAATCTTTTGAGGAAATTCGGCGCTTTTATGTTTTCTTAATATATTAAAATAAGACTTTTCAAGCCTTCAGTAATTTAGTGAGGTGCAGTAATTACCTCTGTGCAATAACTTCCCTTACTTGTCATTATTTATACACCATCTATTTTTAAGTTGAGAGCTTATATGTCATTTTTTACATGACACTTATACATATTTTTTTGTACTTTTTGTAAATTTTAACACTTTTTTGAAAAAGCAATTTACCCTTGAGGATAAATTAAGTATTTCTGTTTCTGTTTTTCTGGACTTAGCAGCTGAAATATCTCTAAATTGATTTTTCTTCACTGAAATCAGACAAAAACATTTGTTTTGCATTTTTTAAAAATGTAAATTCAGCTGATTTACTGTTGCATATTAATATAACAAGTGCAAGTTTGCATCAAAATTAGAGACTAAAAAACATGCCCTGGTGTATAATCGAGCCGTGTACACAGGAATTAAATCGTGTAAACATTTTGTTTCCAGATGAAACTCCTACTTTTATTATCGTAACAGTGATTTTAAAGAAACTGTGTAGAAGTTTCCTCCAACTCCAAACAGACGATGAAATCATCTGTAACTGTGTGGAAGCGTTTTTAAAGGTTGGTTTGCATAAAAAGAGGCACAAACAAATGAAATGTGTCATTTTCAGGAGAGAAAAACTCAGATCTCTCTCCTCTCCCTGATAAACGTAATCAGCTGTTGTGATGTTGCCATAGCAACTCAGATTTGCCGTAAATCAATCTGGTCCATTCAGACCCAATTTGGAAGTTTGGAATTAACATTTAGAAATAACTTATTTCAGTGCTGATAATCTTATTTTACTTGTGGATTAAAATCAGGCAAATATCTAGAGCAGCGATTCCCAACCTGTGGTCCGTGGCCCCCTGGTGGGCCGCGAAGGTAAAGCAAGTGGGCGGGGAAATCATTTCCAAAAAAGTGTTTAATTGGAGTGTAATTATCCAAAGATACAAGGTACAAATACATAAATTAAGGTACAAATACGCATAATAATGTTTAAAATGTTAAACTCGGTTAAGTTTTAAAGGAAATTGAAACAGGTAAGATATTCATATATGAAAAAAGTCCCTTAAGAAGGCATGTTATGGCCCTGAAAATAACAATAACCTGAAATGTAATTAAAAAAAATATATCATAGATCCCAAATTTTCAAAAATTGTCGAAAATGTAACAAAAGTGCTGAGCCTGAAATGTAGCGAAAAAGAATAAATAAACACCCCAAATAAAATAACTGCACCAGAATGTAATAAGTTGTCATATTTTGGGCAAAAAGTTCTAATGTTTTTGGCTTAACATCTGTTACATCATCTTCCAGGTGTCACATTTAGGGTTTTATTACATTTTTTTATTACATTTGGGTCATTATTAGGAATGGGGTTCCAAAAAGGCCTTAAACAGTGGCCGAACCAATGATCTAGAGATGAGATTTTTTAAAGATGACGCAGAAACTCCTCACTGGGACTTTAAAGAGAATAACGTTTTTTTTTTTAGTTAAACGTTTATAAAGTGATCTTTGAAGAACTCGTTTAAAACGTTTGAGACTCACCTGGATCATCGTCGGCGTCATGGTGGAACAAACTGAACGCAGCGTCTTCAGACATTTCTCATGACACATGAAGTTACAAACTGAGGAGGAGAAGGGCAGAGGGCCATGAGCAAGGCAGCAGCAACCTCAACACAAACTCATAACGACATCTTTTTTTATTCTTTACCATCAGGAGATCTACGGAAGCCCATTTCTGCCAGTTAGAGAAATACAAAATGCAAAATTGGCATTAATGAGAATTTAGTTTTGCTCATATTAAGTCAAAATTACAAGAGAAAAACGCAAAAACCTTGAGAATAGTACAATTATTTTAGATAATAAAGTCAAAAGTTTAGATTTAGACTCAAAATCTTGACATTTAAAGTAATTTTTTTTAAAATAAGTGAGTCAAATTCATAGATAAAAGTCTATCTCAAAGTTTAATGAGATAAAAATCCAATTTTTTTCAATAAAAAGTCAAAATCTGGTGATCAAAAGTCTAAATTTCTTAATAATAATTATAATAATAACAATAATAAATTTGTAGAGCACTTAACATTCAGACAATCTCAAAGTGCTACAGTGTAGAATAATAATAAAAAAGAAATTTGATTTAGGTTAAAAACAAAGTACTATTAAAAGATTTTTAATAAAATGCTTTGGTAAAAAGATATGTTTTCAGGTCCTGTTTAAAATCCTCTTCATAGACAGTAAAGTGATTTTTTATGTTTTTATTTTTAGATAAAGTCAAAATTCTAAGATAAAAAGTTAAAAAAAAATTAAATCAAAGGTTGAACTGTCTGTACAACATGTCTGCAACTGAATATAATTATGTTTGTATTGTGTTATATGTGTTTATGCATTTTTTTTTTCACACCTTCATTTTTTGTTTTGTTCTAACTTCTTATTTTACTACAATTATAAACTTTTTGAAGTTATGTGAATTTAAATTTGTAAAATTTGCACTATATTTTTGTATTGTGCATACACACTTATAATTGTGTTCAAAAAAGAAAAAAATGAAAAATTTGATCACAAGAAAAATATATATATATCAAAGGTTGAAATCTTGATTTATCTTATAATTTTACTCCTTTTTTGGTATAATTTGTCTTTTAAAACCTGTGGTCGTATATATTTTGATCAGCTGATGATCACATTTTAAATATTCTTCTCTTTATCTTTCATTCTGGGTTGATAAAAAATATATATATATCCAGTAAAACAAAGCAGTGCTTTGTTTTAAGTTATTGAACTGAAACAGGGAAGTTTTCTTTGTCTGAATTTCTTCATCGTCGTGTTTCTAAATAAACTTAAACCACGTGTGAGTGTGTAACTGACCTGACATTTAGTTTGTGGTTTTTTTCAGTTTATTCTCTCACACTTGGTCAAACCTCACACACACACACACACACACACACACACACACACACACACACACACACACACACACACACACACACACACACACACACTCGTCTCAGTTTCTTTCAAAACCCAAAGTTTTTCCCGCCTGAAGCTGCAGAAACGAAGTTAAAAACGTTCAGAGAAAAACTGGATTTAAACTCCAGAATCAGACGACGTTTAGATTTTCATCGTCTGACGTTTAAAGAACGACTGTTTTTAGGACGTTAGTGCGAAAAGAGAAGTTCAGACGTTTATCTCTGATCGCGGTGACAACGAGGCGTCAGAAAAACTCAACGACTGAAGAAACAAACGACTGAAGCAAAAGAAACAAACAAACAATTCACTCATCTCACAAGGAAAAATGTGGATTTTCTTTCTTTAGGTCAAACTTTAAATCACTAAAATGTTCATGAACAGATCAGATTAAACAAAAACAGAAACTTCTGATTGGTCAAATCCAGAGAAAGTCGTTCCAGCTCCTCCTCCTCTGCCTGTTGACACTGTGATAAAAACTTTAATAATAAAGGGCAGAACCGCAGAGAGGAGGAAAAGAAGAAAAGAAACAAAGACGGGACAGAAATAGACAGCAATCAGTGAAGGAAAAGAAATAAATAAAGAATTGGAAGTGGAAGAAAATAGAGAGCAAGGAAAGAAAAGGAGGAGAAGAGAAGAATGTGAGGAAAGAAATCAAGGAAGAAAATGAAATTTAAGTAAATAAAGAAAGTTCAGGTTGTAAGAAAACAGACAAGAAAAGAGAAGAAAGAAAGAAAGAAAAGAAGGTAAAAGGCAAGAAAAAGGGAAGAGGAAATGGAAACAAAAGGATGTAAAAAAGGGAAAGGAAGTGGATGAGGAGGAAATAAGTGTTGCATGTTAAAAAAAAAATAAAGAGAATGAAAGAAGATGAGGGAGGAAAAGACTGAAGGTCTCAGAGATTATTCACTGAAGAAAAACAAGGAAAGGAGGAGAAGAAGGAGGGATAGAGAAAAGAAAGCGATGACATCACAGCGAGGAGTTTTCACCCGACAGATTCAAGAAGAAACGTTTTTGTTTTTGTTTTTGTTTTTAAGGTCGTCAGCTGATTTCTGACGGAGCAGATTCAGGTTTTTGTTTTTGTTTTCATGCAGCTCTGAGCTGTGATGATGATGATGAAGAGGATGATGATGATGGTCACACACACACACACACACACACACACACACACACACACACACACACACACACACACACACACAGCCTGTTGCCATGACAACTGGAGAAGAGTAAATCACGACTTGACTGCTGCGATTGCGCAACAGTCACTTTACACCTCCAGGACACACACACACACACACACACACAGAAACAAAACAGTGTGTGTGTGTGTGTGTGTGTGTGTGTGTGTGTGTGTGTGTGTGTGTGTGTGTGTGTGTGTGTGTGTGTGTAATGAATTCATGATGAAGTCAGAAAGAAAGAAGGGAGGAAACAGGAAAGAAATGAAAGAGAGATTCACAAAGATGGAAAGAAGAAAGGAGAGAGAGGAGGAGAAGAAGACTTAAAAAGAAGGAGGGAGGCAGAGAAGGGAGGGGAGGAAGGAAGGAAGGAAGGAAGGAAGGAAGGAAGAAAGGAAGGAAGGAAGGAAGGAAGGAAGGAAGAAAGGAAGGGAAATAAAAGAGGTCAGAGTAAAAGGGAGAAAGGTAAAATGTTGAGGAAGGAAAGAAGAAATGAAGGAAAAGTGAAGATAGGAAGGAAAGAAAACAGGAGCGGAGGAGTAAAGGAAGAGGGAAGGAAGGAAGGAAGGAAAGAAAACAGGAAAGAAAGAAAGAAAACAGGAAAGGAAGGAATTATAGAAGGAACTTAGAAAGGAAGAAAGGGAATGAAGGAAGGAAAGAAGGAGGAAAGGAGGGAGGGATGGTAGGAGGGAAGGAAGGAAGGAAGGAAGAAAGGAAGGAAGGAGGGAAGGAAGGAAGGAGGGACAAGGGATGGAAGGAGGGAAGGAAGGAAGGAAGGAAGGAAGGAAGGAAGGAAGGAAGGAAGGAGGGAAGGAAGGAAGGAGGGACAAGGGATGGAAGGAGGGAAGGAAGGAAGGAAGAAAGGAAGGAAGGTAGGAAGGAAGGAAGGAAGGAAGGAAGAAAGACAGAAAGAAAGGAAGGAAGGAAGGAAGGAAGGAAGAAAGAAAGAAAGAAAGAAAGACAGAAAGAAAGGAAGGAAGGGGGAAATGAAGGAAGGAAGGAAGGAAGGAAGGAAGGAAGGAAGGAAGGGGGAAAATTAAAGAGGTGAAAAAGGAAGGAAGGAAGGGAAGGAGGTGAGGAAGCAAAGCGAACAGGGAGAGAGGAGGGAGGGAAGGAAAAGATGAGAAAAGGAGGCACAGACATTAAAGGAAAGAACAGAAGGAAAGAAAAAGTGAAGTAAAGTGAAAGTAAAGAAATGAAGTAAAGACAAGAAGACACTGAAAGAAAACTCATGAAAAAGGAGAGAATGATAGACAAAGGTATGAATGAAAGGATGGAGGAGAGACAGAGAGGAGAGGAAGGAAAGAACAAGGAAAGGAAGGAAGGAAGTTTCCTAGTTGCTGATGTTTTGCTGCAGTTGATGCATCTTTTATCATCTCTGCAACTTTTTCACATCCACTCTTTAAAATCAGACTGATCTTTGTGAGAAACTTCATCCTCAGACACAGAGAGAGAGAGAGAAGAGTCTGTTTTCACCTCCTTTCACCCAAACACACCTGGTTGAGGGTCACCTGCAGACTGAAGGAGCTTTAAGGAGGTCACTGAGTCCAAAACATCACATCAATAATAAATAAAGCATCAATATTCTGCTGCTGCTGCTGTTTTTAAATGATGCACTTTCTCTGGATGTTCAGGTGTTTTACCTTCACACAAGAAGCCGATTAAACCCCAGATGAAGTCGCTGCAGCTGTGGCAGAAAGTGGGTTTGGTCAGGGTGACTTTCCTCAGGCAGTGACCCGGAGCAGAGCTCTGGTACTTGGGCCGAGGACTCGGGGAGTGCTGCGCCTTCTTCCTCCCGGGGATGGGGCTCTCTGTGCGGCTGTCTGCAGCGTCAGGCTCCGCCGGTCTGGTTCTCCCTGAGTCCGCCATGTCCAAAATCCTACACAAAGCAGCCTCTTCAGGGAGTGACTGGGTTAACTTCTGCTGCAGAAAAACACCAATCTCTAGAAAAGAGTCCACCCCCCGTGGAGAGACATTTCACCGGGCCGGGCACAGCTCCGCAGCCCGGGGAAGGAGCTCCGTGCTCGGTGTGTGTGCTGGAGCTTTCCCCGCTGCAGAAGCTAATTACCCAGGTCCAAAAATACAGACTAGGCTAACAGGTCACGACTTTGTTCTCCAAACGAGATTAGTTTTCTAATGTGACGTCGCTAACCACCACCACCACCAGAGGGGAGTCATCGCTCCGGGTGGACCCAGCGGTGCCACCCAGCGGTGCAGCCCGGCGAGAGAGCGCTGCGGCCGGCGTGTCCGCTTCAGCTTCCCGCTACACAAACAAGCGAAATATCCAACTCGTTAAATATTAATCGAGTATCCAGCTTCCTTGGGCATATTCTGGGAGCTCCAGGGAGGCAGTGAGGCTTTGTTTTCCTCCTAACGTCGTCTTCTCAGGGTGGAGAGATCGCCCACCACGCCGAGATCAGAGTCCCTCCGCCCGGAGACAGCGGTGCCACCCAGCGGCGCTGCCCGACCACAGGGCGCCAGGCTCGGCGTGATCCCCGGAGCCCCCCGCCCTCGAAAGTCTGGATGAATAAATAATGAAATATCGATCCAGTGAGAGCTGTGAGCTGAGTGTGATTGTCTCTGTGAAATGGATGAATGATGATTTTCAGTCACAAACAGCCGGTGTGTCAGTCAGCAGTGCAGCCCGGAATCAGTGAGACCACACCCGGGGGGAGCGCACCGGAACCCGGGGAGAAATGGACCCGAGCCGCGCTCCGGGTCTGGAGGTTATTCAACAAGTGTGAGTGGAGCTGGAGGGGTCCGCTTCATTTCCAGGTTTCTTCTTCTTCCTCCTCTGATTCTTCTTCCGCGTCAGACTCCAACACTGATTTACTCCTCCTCCTCCTCCTCCTCCTCCTCCTCCTCCTCCTCCCTCCATCTCCTTCTCTTCCTCCCTAACCCTCAATAAAAACCTCTAAAATAAAGGACTGGCTTCACCTTTCCTTCCTCACTTTGTTCCTCTCTTCCTTCCTCTGTTTGTTTACTCTCCTCCTTCCTCATTGTTTTTATTTTTACTTTTATCTCTTCTATTCATCCTTGGATCTATGGAAGCCCATTTGAGCCAGTTACAGAAAATAGAAATGAAAATTTGGCTTTGTTGAGGGTTTTTTTTTTTTGTATTTTTGCTTATACTAGAACAAAATTATGAGATATATTGTCAATATTATGGGGTTAAAAAAGTAAATTTTTTAAAAAGATAATTCAGTCTAAATTTTGAGATTAAAAAAGTTAAAATAAACAGTTAAAAGGCAAAAATTTGAGATATCAATGTCAAAAATATGGAGGGAAAAGTCAAAATGTTGAGAAATAAAGTCAATATTTCAAGATATAGTCAAAATATTCAGATCAAAAGTCAAAACTTTAGCCAATCAGATTATATTGCAATGGGGATTTTTTTGTTTGTTTTTTTCCTCTTTCTATTTTATGATTTACTCACTCATTCACTTATTTATTTTCTATTATAGCTTAATATTGCTTATTAATTTAATTATCTTATTTGGGTTTTTTTTTTATTATTTGTGGGGTGGGGGGTGAAATGAAAATGGTTGACTACGTCCCAACTGTGCTGTTTATTTTGAACTTGTTTGAATAAAATTTGCTTTAAAAAAATAAATAAATAAAACTTTAAGAGGATTTGGTCCATATTTTTAGATGATGAAGCTGAAAGTTTGTGATAAGTCAAAGTTTTGGGGAGAAGTCGAAATAATTAGCAAAAAAATCAAAATAATGAGATGATAAAACCGAAATTTTGAGATGAAAAGTCCAAATTCTGAGGAGAAAAAGTAAAAACTATTCGTTAAGAGCTGAAAATTTGAGATATTTAGGTCAACATTTGGGGGGAAAATAAATAATTTGAGATATAAAGTCAACAATTTAAGATTAAGTCAAAATATTGAGATCAGAAGTTAAATTTTGAGATAAAGCTGGATGTTAGAGTCAAAATAATTAGATGGCAAAATTGAAATTTTGAGATACAAAGTCAAAATTTGTTAGATAAAAAGTCCAGATTGTGAGGAGAAAAAGTAAAAATTATCAGTTAAAAGCTGAGAATTTGAGATACTAAGGTCAAAAGTTTGGGGAAAAGTAAAAAGAATTAAGACAAAGGCAATATTTCAAGATAGAGTCAAAATATTTATTTATTTTTTTTTATTATTATTTTTTTTTCATATGCGTTTTGACCAAAGGTGTCTTTGGTATAGGTTTTTTTTTTTCCCAAACTCTTTTTTTATTTAATTTTTTGGTGAAGATACAGATACATCTTGTAAAAATAGGCATTATATAAAATCGATACACAGTGTTAAATACATAAATAAATAATAGTCAAAGTACCAAATAAAACAAAACAAAAGCAGTAATAGTAGTAATAATAATGATATTAATAATTATAATAATAATAATAGCAAGAATAATAGAAATAACAATAGATTTATATTAATAACAATAATGATAATAATAGATAGAGTCAAAATATTGAGATTAAATTTAAAACTTTGAAATGACTTAGTCAACATTTTAAGATAATAAAGCTGAAAGTTTGTGATGAGTCAAAGTTTTTAGGAGAAGTCGATATTATTAGTTCAAAGTTGAAATAATGAGATGATTAAACTGAAATTTTGAGATACAAAGTTGATTTTTTTTTTAGATTAAAAGTCCGAATTCTGAGGACAAAAAGGAAAAATTATCAATTAAAAGCTGAAAATTTGCGATATTAAGGACAAAATTTGGGGGAAAAGTCAAAATCTTGAGATAACAAAACTGAAAATTTGAGATAAAATGTCAAAACCATTAGTTAAAAAGGGGACAGTCTCACATTTTAACTCAAAATTAGTCTTTTTACCCGGAGAATTTTAATTAATATGGGAAAAATAAAATCCCAACAAATCCAGTTTTTCCTTTTTTTCTGTCATTTTTGGTGGAATGTGAAGTTTTCGTGCCCTGAAATTTAATATAATGTTATTGTTGTGGGAGAAGTTTCAGTGTCAGGGATTTTTCTTAAAGAGGTTCATCTCTGTGAGAAACCGCGTGAGCAAACAGTTCAACAGCACTGAAACGGTCTTTACTGCATCAAAAACAGACCTGACTCTGTAGTGGGAGTCACCACATGGACTCACAAACGCTGCGTCCTGTATCTGATGAATCTGGACCTGACATTCTGTTTGGAAATCCTGGACGCTGTGTCCTCGTCTCTAAGAGGAGAAGGAGCAGTTACTGTTACATCTACAGTTTTAAAATAAACTTTTCTCGTTGTTAACTCGTTTATTTATCATGTATTGGTTTTAATCTCTGCTGAACTTTTTCTCCTTTTCCTGTGACTGTTGAAATAAATCCTCTGATTCCACCTCTGTGTGTAAATCCTGCTCAGTCAATAAACCTGGTTCTGATTTGTTTACAGAGCTCAAAGCTGTAGTTCCTGTTTTTAACCTCTAGGTGTCAGTGTGGGACAATAATGAGCTTTACAACATCAGCTCAAAAACATCAAAACAGATTAAAGAGCTGAAGTTTGTACCATGGTGAAGGAAGATGGGCTGTTAGAAAATAATGGTTTAAACTAAAACCAGTTTATCAGAGGAAACATTAAAAAAAAAACATTTAATATTTTTAGTGGATAAATGTGAGTGAATATAATTTTGTTGCTGTCAAACACAGAAGTTTCTCCATTTCCACTAAATCTATTCAGTTTTCCTAAGTCAGAAATCTCAGTTTATTTTACAGAAATCAAAGTTTATATATCAGAATTAATACTTTTAAGAAGGGAATCTAAAAATGAAAAAAGTTAAAAAGTTTAACCCTGTGGTGCATAGTGGTCACTACAGTAAACACCTATTTAAAAGTTATTTACTCCTAAATTCAATGGTTCATGTGGCGGAAATTCATATTAACCTATGACAAGATATTTTTATTCTTCTTAGGGCCTGAAAAAGGTTTTCAATTTATTTTTCCAAACATATATATATTTTAAAAATTGTTATAGACAAACATTTGAGGGTGAAAAAGCTTTTAAAGTATAAATTATTTGGTGTTTAAATGGATGAAAGAGAGTTAAATCTTCAAATCAAAACTCAAAACTCATCTGTTTCACAATACATACTGTTTTTAACTGCTCCCTATTGTCCCTTATTCTATTGCTTTTATGTTGTTGTTTTTAACTTTATTTTGTTTTTATGTGTTTTTCTTTTACCCTTTGTAAGGCGACCTTGGGTGTCCTGAAAGGCGCCGTGAAATAAAATGTATTATTATTATTATTATTTAAAACGTTTTGCAGAACATTAAAAAAACATTATTCATGAAATTATCCAAAAAAAAGTCACATTTACATAAAGTTCACACTGTTTTATGTTGAATGTTCATTTACAAATATTTGAGAAAAAAATGGAAAACTTTTTTTCATGCTTTAAAACAAATAAAAACACTCAAAGGAAAAATCCTGACACTGGCTTTGATAATTCATGCATCAGAGGGTTAAAGTGAAATTCATGTAATTCAAAGATACAGGAAGAATTCCACCTTTGATCTTTTAGTTCCACCTTTGATCTTTTAGCTCCATCTTTGATCTTTTTGTTCCATCTCTGATCTTTTAGTTCCATCTTTGATCTTTTAGTTCCACCTTTGATCTTTTAGTTCCATCTCTGATCTTTTAGTTCCACCTTTGATCTTTTAGTTCCATCTTTGATCTTTTAGTTCCATCTTTGATCTTATAGTTCCATCTTTGATCTTTTAGTTCCACCTTTGATCTTTTTGTTCCATCTCTGATCTTTTAGCTCAACCTTTGATCTTTTAGTTCCACCTTTACCTTTGATCTTATAGTTCCATCTTTGATCTTTTAGTTCCATCTTTGATCTTTTAGTTCAACTTTTGATCTTTTAGTTCCACCTATGATCTTTTAGTTCAACTTCTGATCTTTTAGTCCCACCTCTGATCTTTTAGTTCCATCTTTGATCTTTTAGTTTCACCTTTGATCTTTTAGTTCCATCTTTGATCTTTTAGTTCCATCTTTGATTCTTTAGTTCCACCTTTGATCGTTTAGTTCCATCTTTGATCTTTTAGTTCCATCTTTGATTCTTTAGTTCCACCTTTGATCGTTTAGTTCCATCTTTGATCTTTTAGTTCAACTTTTGATCTTTTAGTTTGATCTTTTAGTTCCATCTTTGATCTTTTCGTTCAACTTTTGATCTTTTTGTTCCATCTTTGATCTTTTAGTTCCACCTTTGATGTTTTACTTCCACCTTTGATCTCAGAATTCTACTCTTTGATCCTAGAGCTCTGATTTTGAAGGCAAAATTCTGGTTTCTGAGTTAATGTTTACTGTATTTCTGAGGTTAAAAAAATACAGTTGAGTGAGGAGGAAAATTATTGAATTAGTTTGTATCTCTACTTTTCAGCCTATTCTTGTGACGTCATAGACGCGTGTCATCCTTTATTGTTATTAACATCGTTTCTACAACGGGTATTTTCTCTTAGCAGACGTGGTTGTCCAGTGTTATACACAGTGGAGTGTAGTGGAGTGTTAGGGTTTTGGGTCTTGCTCAGGTTCTCATCAGGATGTGACCGAGCAGGAATCGAACCTCCGACACCCTGATCACGGGTCCTGGACTCCGCCCCTGCGCCACAGCGGCCCATTTCATTCTACAGATCTGAAACATTTTCACTCAGAGTTTAAACTTTATAGTTTTATACTTCTTCTTTATAACCTGAGACAGAAACTGAGACAACAGCGTCAGAGTGTGAGGACAGTTTTGCAGAATAACACAAATGTTCCTGCAGGGAGGTAAATAAGGGAGCGCTTGATTTGTGTTCCTTTGCAGAGTAGTGAGGCTGTGCAGGTGAGCTCAACATCCTCAGGTGCTGAAGGGAGCGCTTGATTTGCAGCCCATGTTGCACCAGGCTAAAGAATAATGAGGAGTTTAGTTGATGTCTTTGCAGAAACACAAAAAGGAGCGCTTCATTTGTGATTCACCAAAATAAAGAGCAGAGTGGACGGTTTTAACAGGGGGGAGTTTGATTTTTCTGCAGCAACAAAGGTGCATGAAGTCCCGAAAGGAGCGCTTGATTTGTTAAAGTTGCAATTAAAGAGGGAAGTGATGTTTGGTCCAGGGGGAAAATAGGGAGCGCTTGATTTTGCAGCAGGGGTTAGTTTGATTTCCTTTTCTTGTAAGAAACTGAGACAACATCTTACGATGATATGAAAAAAATATNTATTATTCTTGCTATTATTGTTATTATAATTATTAATTATCATTATTATTTCTACTATTACTGCTTTTGTTCTGTTTTATTTGGTACTTTGACTATTATTGATTTATGTATTTAACACTATGTGTATCGATTTTATATAATGCCTATTTTTACAAGATGTATCTGTATCTTTACCAAAAAATTGAATAAAAAAAGAGTTTGGAAAAAAAAAAAGATTTAATGACTCAAAAGGAGAAAAAGTATCAGAAGTGAACAGAAAAGTTTTCTTAAGAAATAAAAACTGTGTCGAAACTATTTACATCGACTTGTTTTTTAATCGTGTAAATTACTTTTTTTTTTTAGTTCGTTTGTTTCTTGTTTTGTGATTTTTTTTCCCAAAATCAGCCCATTTCTGCTGTAGTAAAAAAAAAGAAAACACTGCTTTGTTGAGATTTTTATTTTTTTTGGTCAATTTTGCAAAAAAAAAAAAGTCTGGAATTAAATCTCAAAATTTCAGCTTCTCAAATTTTAACATCTTTTAAAAATAAGTCTTATCTCAAATCATTTTGACTTTTTTTATGTCAAAGTTTTGAAATACAAAAGGTTACATTTTAAGACAAATTGCCCAAATTCTACGGGAAAAAAGTCAAATTTATAAGTAAATAAAAAGGGGAAAATTTAAGATAAGGTTAAAAGATATAAAAAAATTAAGGCAATATTTAGTCAAAATTCAAATATTGCAAATAATGTTTTTTTATCTCATAATGTTCACTTTTTTAAATCTTATTTTTCATCTTATACCTCATAAATTTCACTTTTTAAAACTATAATTTTACGAGCTGGTATTTCGTTAATACAGGAAATTCAAAAATAAATTAAAAAAAAACTCAATTTTTTAATGAGATACTTACGTTATAAAAATAGGAGAATTTTTTTTATTTTCAGGTGAATATTTTACACCACAGTAGAAATGATCTTTTATAGTATTTGTGATTTTTTTTTTTTTTTTTTTACGAGAAGCATGACGTCATCGAACCTGTTCAGAGACAATCACGTTGATTTTGAGCAGGTTTGTGATTCTCTCTCTCTCTCTCTCTCTCTCTCTCTCTTTGACAGTCTCTCTACCTGTGTCTCCTCCCCCCTCCTCCCTCTCTCTCTCTCTCTCTCTCTCTCTCTCTCTCTCTCTCCTCAGTCTCGCTGCTGCTGCTCCGACAGCAACAGCTCCGCCCGCCTCTCTCTCTCTCTCCGCGTCTCTCCGGCTCTCTCTACCTGTCTTTCTCTCCGTCTACCTGCCTCCCCCCTCCCTCTCTCTCTCTCTCTCCATCCATCCCTCCCCCCTCCCTCTCTCTCTCCGGTGTCCCCCCTGCTCCCTCTGCTCCCCCCTCTCGGTGCGGACATGCTCCCGGGGCTCCGGAGATGAGGCTCCGAAATGTCTCCTTCCTGACGGTTCTGTTGTTCGGGCTGTGCGGGCTGGTCTCTCTGTCCTGGTACACCGCCTTCAGCAGCTCCAGAGGTAAGACCCGGACCGGGACCGGGACCAGGACCCGGACCTGGTCTCTGTCTATCCCCTGTGTGTGTTTGTTTGTGTCACGGCTCCGCACGCCGGGCTGCAGCTGTGCGGGGTCTTTGTGTTTGTGGATGTTGCAGAGGGAGAAACCTGGAGCTGTGGATGTGAGCGGAGACTGCAGGAACAGAGGCTGTGGAGGGGAGGGGGGCGCTTGATTTGGGGTTTGGTGCACGCCAGCAGAGAGGGTCCACATGCAGGAGCTGTGTGTGTGTGTGTGTGTGAGTGTGTGTGTGTGTGTGTGTGTGTGTGTGTGTGTGCATCTGCAGCTCCACTTTGTCTGCAAGAAAAACACACATGATGCTGCTGAGGAAGAGAGGAGCGCTTGGTTTATGACACTAACCAGCACTGAGGAGGGGAGAAGGGGGGGGGTAGTTTGGATGATTCTGTTGCAGAGGAAACATGAAGAGCAATGAGGTAATGAGGGAGCGCTTGATTTGTGGTGCTTCATGTACCAGCAAGAAGTAGTAGATAAAAAAAAAGGGGAGGGGTGTGTTTGATTTGGTCACAGAGAAGTGGGGCTGTGCAGGTGAGATGCTGTAAGGAGCGCTTGATTTGCACCAGAATGGCTTCATCCGGGGTCAGAGTGTGAGGAGAGTTTTGCAGAATAACACAAAATGTTCCTGCAGGGAGGTAAATAAGGGAGCGCTTGATTTTACAACAGGGGTTAGTTTGATTTCTTGCAGCTTTACTTTGAGGAGAAGTGTTTTGATTTTGGTGAACCCAAAGGAGCGCTTGATTTGTGTTCCTTTGCAGAGTAGTGAGGCTGTGCAGGTGAGCTCAACATCCTCAGGTGCTGAAGGGAGCGCTTGATTTGCAGCCCATGTTACACCAGGCTTAAGAATAATGAGGAGTTTAGTTGATGTCTTTGCAGAAACACAAAAAGGAGCGCTTCATTTGTGATTCACTAAAATAAAGAGCAGAGTGGACGGTTTTACCAAGGGTGAGTTTGATTTTTCTGCAGCAACAAAGGTGCATGAAGTCCCGAAAGGAGCGCTTGATTTGTTAAAAGTTGTAATTAAAGAGGGAAGTGATGTTTGGTCCAGGGGGAAAAAAAGGGAGCGCTTGATTTTGCAGCAGGGGTTAGTTTGATTTCTTGCAGCTCTGCTTTGAGAAGAAGTGTTATGATGGGCTCCTAAAGTCCTCAAAGGAGCGCTTGATTTGTGTTACTCTGTAGAGAAGGGAGGCTGTGCAGGTGAGCTCAACATCCTCAGGTGCTTTAGGGAGCGCTTGATTCGCAGTGGGGGTTAGTTTGATTTCCTGGAGAAGTGTAAATTTTGGTGAACCA
The DNA here is from genome assembly GCA_008086565.1 of Thalassoma bifasciatum. Taxonomy (NCBI): domain Eukaryota; kingdom Metazoa; phylum Chordata; class Actinopteri; order Labriformes; family Labridae; genus Thalassoma; species Thalassoma bifasciatum. The sequence continues at coordinate 1,387 of RPOG01005576.1, read as the reverse complement.
AAGGAGCGCTTGATTTGTGTCAGGTGGCAGAGAGGTGAGGCTGTGCAGGTGAGCTCAACATCCTCAAGTGTTTCAGGGAGCGCTTGATTTGTAGCCCACAACTGGTAAGGTCAGGTTACTAGAGGAGAGGAGTTAATGTCTTTGCAGAAAGAAAAGGGAGCGCTTGATTTGTGATTCCTTACAACAGAAAGGAGAGGTTAGTTTGATTTTTCTGCAGCTGTAAAAGTCCAGAAAGGAGCGCTTGATGAGCTTAAAGGGGCAGTGAAAGAGGGGAGGGGTGTGTTAGGTGTTGAGGTAGTGAAGGAAGCGCTTGATTTGTGATTCTTGGAGGCAGAAGAGAAGATAAAACTACAACGTAAACAAACGCTGCAGCAGAGACTTTGATTCATGACGGGGGCAGAAAGGAGCGCTTGATTTGCGATTCATCTCACAAAGGCTCATGGGAAGGAGGATTTGTTTGAAAGTGTCATGGAGACGCTCGTGCGTTTGGAGGGAAGCCCCGGCTGTGATGCGATGAAGGGCGTTTGATTTTAGAAACATCACATTCAGGCCTGTCGTCTTTTTTATATGCACAGGGGGCGCTTGATTCGTGATGTTTCATGTGCCAGCTGAGTCAGATTAAAGTCAGGCAATTATCTTTGGGTGAAGCTACAGATGGAGAAAGCAGAAGAGGGAGGGGTGAGTTTGATAACTCCACCTGAGGATCACAGCTGTGCAGGTGAACAAAAGGGTTTATTATCCAGGGAGCGCTTGTTTTGAAATGCATCGTCCCCTCAGGTGAGACAGGCCGGGTGGAGTCTGACACGAAGGAGATCAGATGTTTCAGCTTCAGTGTTGGAGGAAAAAGTCAGGAGGACAAAAACATCAGAGAGAAGTAAACACGATACGGGGAAACGAACGGAGGAAGTGCGTTTGATTTCGTCACAGAAGAAACACAAGATGCTTCTCTGAGTGGAGTAACACAGGGAGCGCTTGATTTGTGACATATCTTGAGAAATGGGAGGTTGTTTGGTAACAGAATTGCAGCATCAGAAACTAAAAGTCCAGAAGTCATGAAAGGGAGCGCTTGTTTTGCTTTGGATTTTCTTGTATGGAAAATAACAGGTGTGCTCTTCCTGCTTAATGTCTGAATTTACAAAACTGATGCAAAGTTTTCTCTCCCTGCTTTTGTTTTGTTTGTATGAAACAAGCTGCGCTAAAGTGCTGCGCAGAAGTGCGTGCATGTTCATCTATAACGCCACACAAACATCATTTTGTACTAACATATGTGCCACCGTGGTCTTTAAAGGAAAAAAAAAAGCTTTAAAAAGATTTCATTAAAGTAATACAGCGGCTCAATGTGGGTCGTCATGACAACGGAGGTAAACAACAGCCTGGTGCTGCTGCA
>RPOG01005575.1:1728-30818 GCA_008086565.1 Thalassoma bifasciatum | reverse complement strand
ACACAAACACACACACACACACACACAAAACGTCTGAGGGTAAATACTTGTATCTGTTTGTGACAGAGAGTTATGAGACGTCCCAGCTCGTCTCCTTCACCTTCCTTGACTGAAACATGAGTGAACTTGTTTTCCCACATTCTCATACTTTACCCTTGTTTTGTATCAACATATAAGACTTAAAATTTGTTATAAATGTGGAAAACCCCAATTCCATTTCTTTAGACACCATCACACCCCATACCTGTTTCCGTAAGAGTTTACCTCATGAGGTATCTCTAATGAAGTTGATCTTTTTACTGTAGTTCAAAGACTTTGTGTCTTTGATCTCTCCTGCCTCATCCCTGCTGATTTTACTCTGTCTAAACCAAACCAGATTAATTGCCTTTTATTGTACACTGTCACCTGAGTCTGTGAGCAACTGTCTGTTATCAGGAAATAACAGGCAGTTGTTGTGGATTATTGACCAATCATAATCAAGAATTTCACATGCCATGTGACAAGTAAATGAAATATGTAAATAAATACTTTTTTTCTTCTTTCTACTTGTTGTGCAATGTGAAAGCTGTTTGTACATCTAGAAAATACTCCTCCAAAACTGTCTGTCTGTTTGGGATCCCTGCTGTGATGATGTCAGACACATAGAATAATGATCTGTTAGTGTGAACAACATGAGCTCTTGGTCCAGAACCCTCTGATCCCCCTTTTTGGCTGAGCTGGTCTTAGTCTAGTTCCAGGCTGGTGCCTGACTTAGTACTGGTTCTTTGTGTGTCCACCTACAAACCGCCAGCTTCAGATGTTAAAAACTGGAGCTCAGTAAGCTCAAGCTCTTTAATAGACTAGAGCTCCGACTCCAAGAGCGAGGTTATAAAGATTGAGATGCTGTGGAAAACAGACATTTTTAAAGCTACTGATCAAGTAGTCTGTTTTTTTGTTGGAGTTTTTTTTCAGAATTTGAAATGAAGGCAAAACTGAAGCAGCAGTGGTTGAAGGAGGACCCACAGCCGTGGTCGGATGAGATTTGGGGCAAATTGGATGAAGCATCCTAGACAAAACCCATGTAAAACTGCAGCAGGATACATGTTTTATACATTATATTTTGATTGGTTATTACCTCCTGGAAACCATACAGTTATTTTGTGTTTCTAAGCTAAAGTGTGCGGGCAAATCATATCCAAAACAATCCATGCACCAGTAACTTATCAACTGCACATTACTTTATTGACCACTAGATGTCCTACTCCAGCACTGTGAGTCAGTGAAGCTCAGGTGATAAACCATGTTGGGATTGGAAAAAGGTGAGTTCAGCCTGTAGCTGTTGGGTTTTAGGTTCTGGATCGTTATGTAAATCCGGTATCATTACTTGCATGTGTACGATGAGCTCAGAGTCAGAGGGTTAGTCAGAGACATAGACTTAGACAAACTTCATCATCCTGTTTCAGAGGCCTGGTCTCAGTGTTCCTGTAGCTTCTCTCACCTTTGTAGAGGTTGTCAGGGCCCAGGTGTGAGCTGGGGATGAGCTCCAGCTGCTTGGCCTGGCTGTGGTGAAGCTCCTGGATGTAGTTGTGCTGGTCGTTGATGACGTCCCTCAGTCCCTGGATCTCAGCCTCCAGACGAACCACTTTGTCTTCACACGGCACCGGGGCCTGAGCAGAGAGAGAGAGAGAGAGAGAAAAGAGAGAGAGAGGGCTGACCTGTAAGTGAGGCTGAATCTGGACAAGTCATCACCCTGATTCTGATTGTGTCCTCTAGGTCAGGTTTCTTCTTCGTTGTTCACATTTGTAACATTTAACTGATTTTCTACAGCACAGAAACTGATACCCAGGCAAACTTTAAGACTAAGAATCTAAAATACTTTATTGATCTTCAAGGAAAAATTGCTTTTTAGTTACATATACTCCTCTTTAAAAAGTGTTAAAATATTGGAAAAATACAAAAATAGGTGTAAGTGTTGAATAAAAACTGAAATATAAGAATAAAAAATAAAAGTATGTACATTCAACTAGAAACATATTGTACATAAATAATTATATAAGTCATGGTGCCTTGTGGCAAATACTTGAATTATGGGTATTGCACAGAGGTAATTATTGCACCTTTTTGCTTAAGTAATTTAAGCATAACAAATAATTACTTTAAAAAAATCTCTTACTAGACTCAAAAGAAGCTGTATTTGGCTGAGGCCTGGACTTAATTCAAGATATTAAAGGAGAAAAATGATGACCAAACTGCTCTGAAAGTATAAAGAAAATCTGACAAAGACAACCAACAATTTGTTTGTAAAGTGTCTTGAAATAAGAATGTCTCAACTTAATAACAGAAAAAAAATAAATTAATCATTTAAATGTGGCTCACAGTAAGTCTAATAAATATTCTTATGAGAAATAGAATGTGAATACCTATGAAACTTCATTTTTCTAGTGTTAATAAATTTTGACCAGAGCCTATTAAGTCTTTGTTGAAAGTAGTTTTTGATCTATTGAATTTGTTATGGACAGCACTTTATTAACTTTGTTTATTTAAGGTAAAAATTCTAGTATCTTTCTCCAGTTCTTTGCAGACTCCAGTATGGCTGTGGGGAGCCTCACAACATTTTAATAACTGTATATAAATGTTATAAATATGCTCTGCAGAAAAGTATACAGCCTCTGTAACAAGAAATTTTATAACAGAGGTCATGCAACAAAAAAATAAAAAATAAATAACAAACATGAAAACTCCATCAGGTTTCAGGTCTGCTTCAAAAATAATGAATCTTTAGTGCAATTACTCAAACTAACTTCTCCATCCAATAGTGACATTTCCAAAGCTCTACACAAATTCAACTCATTATCTTTTGTTTGGGAACAGAAAAAAACAGCATAGGTCTGACACAACATGTCTTCTCTAGGATGGATTCTGAAAGTCTCATGGGGGGGGGGGGGGGGGGGGGGGGGGGGGGGGGGGGGGGGGGGGGGGGGGCTTTTGAGACTGCATAAGAGCCTACGTTTCTTAATTTCTGGGTTCAGACAGAAACACCCTGTGCCCCCATGTCCCGGCCTTGACAATAACCTGTACTCACCCCCCCCAGCCCCTCCCTGCTCCTCTCAACCAACAACCCCCCCCCTTTTGAAGTTGGAATAAGATGTTTTTTTTTCATGCTGGTTTCAGCAAAAACCATAAAGTGTGAGACTGTGCTTGGAGCTGCTGGAATCTTCTATGACTACAAACTTTGACTTTTCTTTCTGTCTTCCTTCTCTTTTTCAGCTGTCTTGTCTAGTTGAAGCAAAAACAACAGGAAAAGGGGGGAATCCAAGATAAACTAGTCTGAAACCAAACGAAAACTGGAGCTTAAATGTCAAACATCATCTAGACCTGCCTGCCTTAATGTGTTTAACTTTCTGTGTCACAGATGAAACAAAATCAAGATCACAAGAAGACAATTAGAGTTTAAATGAGACTTTTTTACATAATTTAGATTGAACTTCACAGAGTAATAACTGAAACAACTCCAACATTGTTTTTTTGTTTTTTTTTTGTTTTACCTGTGTGTCTGTGAGCCACATGTGGGACAGAAATTGCTGCTGTTCTGGGTTCAACAGTTTGTCAAAGCAATAATGAAAATATTAAAAAAGACTCCTACATTAGAGTGGCAGAGGGATCAATTCTCCAGAGAGTCTTACCCCCACAGAGACAGCCAGGTGTAGCAGAAGGGTCAGTGATATCCTCAGCGTGTCCATGACTCCAGGTCTGTGACTGAATCTGAGCAGGTCCTGAAAGCCTCTCTCCTCTCTCTCTCCTTTCTCTCCTCCCTGCTCTTCCCCTCTGATCTGTCTCTCTGAATCAACAGTCTCAACGTGCTGTGTCTCCTCCTCTATCTGAACATATTCAGACTGTTGTTAACATTTGATAAACCAGCCTACATCTGCCGTTGAACAGAAGACTCACTCACACTGATTTCACTCTTTTAATGTCGAGGATTAGATGTCGTTTCACTGATGAGCTCAATAGAGAATCAATGAAACTAGAGAGTTAGTATGATTTGAGGGGACAAGGTGTTTTCAAAAAAATGAAGACAAGAACCAATATCAAGCAGAGGTGTGTTTCCGTTAAAGGTGTAAACTTATGGAATAGTTGTGACAATGAATTAAAAATGTGTAATTCACTTTCATTGTTTAAAAACATATAAAAATAAAGTAATAAAAACATATGTAAGAATTTAAGTGAGGAGAAAAAAGATAACAAAATAAGGAAACTTAGGTTTTGTTTGGTTGTAATATTGTAAAGGATTTTTAACTGTTCATTTTTACCATTGTAATGTCTTTTAAAAATGTATCTTTTTTCCATTTTGGAACATTTACTTAGACCAAGGGTTCCCAAACTCTTCAGCCTGTGACCCCCAAAATAGCAGCGTTAGAGACTGGCGACCCCCTGCTGTGGTACGACACTAATGGGCCAATCCAAAAACAGACATAAACAAACAAAAAAACCCTGAAGATACTTAATTTAACTCATCGGTAGAAAATTTACCCACTAATGTGCACTTTGCTGTGTTCACTGCATCAAACTTAAATGAAGAAATGTGAAAAACTGATGAAACATTTTCTGTTTGCATGATTTTATATTATCTTTAACCCCTATTTTGGTTTTATCCTTACAATAATGGATTAAATGTGGAATTGTTTATGGTTTTCAATTTGGGGACACATTCCACGACCCCTTATCGATGTCTCGCGACCCCCCAAAGGGTCCCGACCCCCACTTTGGGAACCACTAGTCTATTGAAGAATCGTGGTAACTGTCAATTTCTTGGTAGATTCGTGGTATTATTTGTGGTAGCTGTGGGTAAGGTGATTGGTCTTCATTACCAGGATGAGCTCGATTCTCAGGTGGTGAGAGAACAGGAGGAGAGAGGAGAAAGTGCAGTTTTATACTTTGGGCTTCACTCACAGGTGTTCAAACCACATCTGCCCTGGCCTAAATATTAACATTTATCTACATTTTTTTTATCTAACACTGCAGAAAACTATTGTGTCCACCATCACATATATTTTAAAAAGTGTACATTTTCGAGTTAAGAAATAGATTTGTTTTTTCTTTTTCTGAATTTCTTGAAATCTTGCCAAACCAACAAAACCAAGGTGGAGAAAAAGTAGATTTCCCCCTGTAAGTACAAACACAGTAAAGATACATTTATTTGTGAAGAACATTTTATTGTGCAAAATGTAACATTAAGGGTAAACAGTAGGAAAGCTCCACATGATCCAGGCGTCATTCATTCACAAATCCACAACTAAATAAGTTGGTTGAAATACTCTGAAAGTACTGAACGGTGAAAGGGTCTTTCTCCTTGATTTCACAGTCCGTCCTATTTTCCATTTAGCCTGGAGCCTCACAGATGGTGTTTTTATCTGGACCTGGAACCTCCCAGATTATGTTTATTAAAATTCAAGGAATCTCTATCATCTCACAGTCAATGCAGGCACAGACTGTGGGTGTCGCTTGTAAAGCTGCTCACACTACAAAAAAACAATGTTTGTCCACATTCAGCCCTAAAACATCACTTTTTACTCGGATTCAGAGATATTTGTGAAATATATTTGTCAGATGTTATGAATGTTGAATGTTTTATCCTAATGTTGTAAATAAATGTCCTGATTCTTTATATTTAGTTTACATTCTAAAAGCTAAGATTTCTCAATCTTAAACAAAGATTTATTAATCCTACAAAAAGATCTCTAAATATTTGCAAACATTTCTAAATATTTAGCAAAGAGTTCTAAATATTCAGCATCGATGTATAAATATTTAGTCAAGATCTCAAAATCTTTGGCAAAGATTTCAAAATATTTAGTCAAGATTTCCAAGTATTGAGCACAGATTTCTATATATTATCAAGAGTTCTAAATCCTTAGTAAATATTTCTAAATCTCTAGCAAAGATTTCTAAACATTTAGCTCAGATTTCTGTTTGCAGTCAATATTTCCATATCTGGAGGTACAATTTCTAAATTTTTAGCTCATATGAAAATTCACGTTTCATTCACATTCATTTATTTACATAGTAAATCCATACCAAATGATTTTATCTAACACTGCAGAGAAGTATTGTGTATCACATTTATTTAAAAAAGTGTGCATTTTTCAGTTACAAAATACTTTTTTTTTCTGATTTCCTTGAAATCTTGCCAAACCAACAAAAAACGGGTGGTGAAAAAGCTGAGGACAAACACAATAAAGACATTTTATTCATTTCAGCACAACAGAAGTTAGGTTGGGGGGAGGAAGCAAAAGACCCTGCAGTGTTTTAGAGGCCCCAAAAATCAGGAAAATATAATGTAATATAATATAATATAATATAATATAATATAATATAATATAATATTCACAGTCACAAGCTGCAACATGCAACATGCAACAAGGATTCACTTTAGTTAAAATCCTGGGTTGACATCAAGTGTTTAAGGTTCATTTAGCATCAATGTATTTATGATTGTTCATATATTTATCAAGCCTTATGGCTAAAATTGGTTATATTGTTAATATGACTTGTAGTATTACCATACCTTAAATCCACAACGACTCTTTTTCTCACTGTGAATATTTTGGTCTTTAACAGTCTCATCTTGAACTTGGGGCATTTCTTTAGTAGAGTTAAGATAGAAGGCTTCGTCTGTCTTATCCTTGTTTCATGGCTTCCGTTTTAAATACATTCACTGAATTATGCGTTATTATTGTTGTATCTTGTATTTCAATTATTTGTTATTTGATATTTCTTCTGACTCCTTCATTATAAGTTATTAGTCTTATTACTACCACTTGTGCTAACACTACACTTGCTGTAATTATTATAACAATTATTATCATTGTTATTATTTTTATTAGTTGTAGTGGATGTAGTAGTGGTCATCTATCGGTCTGTTTGATCACTTTGTCTAAAAGTGTTAAATATGTCATTCAAATGTTTCAGTTCTTTCTTCTTTTTTCTCTTATTTAATGAGGGAATTCTGATTCAGGATTTCAACATATTGTTCTTCTGTGACTTTCTCATTCTACTTGTTTATCGCTCCGTGTCACTTAGAAATTCAACAGCTTTCAATGCTTCTTAGGGTTACGCTGGGTTAAATAGATTGAGACTGTATTTAGGAATATCAACCAACAATAATATAATGACCCTTCCTGCTTCAAGTAGATGAACACAAGCAATGAGGGGCAGGGATGGAATTTGGGGACTCGGTATATCTGCTGCGTACTTAGACTGATGAGTGCAGTTAACGTGGACGACATTAGAAGTTGGATTCAGCCAATAGCATACATATATTAAGCTCTGCATTAGCCAATAGTATGCTAACGCTGCAAATCAGCCAACTGCAACCGCCGAGACGTAATGACTCCACCAGAGCTAAAGACTGCAATCAGAGTGGCACAAAAATGCGACTCCGGTGGGACTCGAACCCACAACCTTTGAATCACTCCTCAAGCGATAGACTAGAAGTCCAATGCGCTATCCATTGCGCCACGGAGCCACCTGTTGATCATGTATGCACACTGCATTATAATCTTCTAATAATTATTTCTATATTGTTGGGATAATGTGCTTTTTATCCAGATTAGATCCAGGTATGACACGCGAAATCGCATTATAGATCGATAACAGCCACGGGGTAAACTGGAGGAGTCGACATCCGGGTAACGCCGTCAGTCTCGCTTCCATCCGTGTCCGTTGTGATGTCGGAACTGAGCCGAGGGCCGGAGCCTCTTTCTCCGTTCAAGGCGATAAAACTCTGCAGGTTTCATATTCCCTCCCCACCTCTCGAAAACGGCTGTGGTTGTGGTTAAAAATTAATCTGGGGCACAATCTTCGCATGTTTCTGGCCTGATGATGGACAGTGGGTGGCTCACCTGCACATCAAGCGACAAGCAACCTCAATCTAATCGTACTTCCTGTAAGCCTTCAAAATAAAAGTGACCACATGAAAGCGAAAACTGCTACTCTCAAACAAATTCGGCAGTTTTTTTTCTGACAAAGTCATGCATATTATGAAAAAATGACAATATCAGGGAAAAGATCGATCGGGCCTGGATGGGATTCGAACCGATGCATCCAGACATTCACTGGGTAAACGCTTTGTCATACAGCGCGACTTGCTGGAGTCACCACCTCATCATTTTTACATATTTACATTTATCTTCTTTCTCGGATGGCAAATAAGTCACTGAATTCTTAAAATTTAAGCGAAAGGGATACAGCTTAACCCTTTCATACAAAAGGTAACTACATTGTATGACAGTCACCACTGGGTGGTGAAAACAGCGAGTTTAGACAACGATGGGTCAACTAGTGAATTCTCTACAGAATTTAAAGATGAGATCTAAGAATTTCTTTTATGTGTATTTGAAGAAGCCCTTAAGACTGGTAAACTACACCCCCCCCCCCCCCCCCCCCCCCCCCCCCACACACACACACACACTTTGTCTCAAGGACTAATAACCCTAATTCCAATACCAGACAAAGACTTATTACTTGTGGTAAACTGGAGACGTATAACTTTGTTAACTAATGATGCTTGATTACTTTCAGTCATCTTTGCACAGAGACTTAAACCTCAATACCATCATTGATGAAAGTCAGTCTGCTTTTATGAAAGGATGGCACATAAGTAATAATGTTCGGTTAATTTTGGATTTGATTGATCACAATGATCTACTTGAAGATTACAGTTATATTCTCTCTGTAGATTATTACAAGGCCTTCGACACAGTAGCTCACTGCTTTCTATTTGAAACTTTAGACATTTTTGGTTTTGGAGAGAACTTCAAGTCTGCTATTCAAGTGATGTATGAAGTTTGTACAAGTTTAGTTCGACTGTTCACAGGTACAACTCGGAGTTTCAGTGTATGCAGGGGAATTCAGGAATCCAGGTAAAAACACGGTCTCTTATTTGGGTGTTGAAATATGTAAAAATCAAAAGGAATAGGCGGATAGAAACTTTGATCCTTTGATGAAGAAAGTGACCCAGAAATTTGAACATTGGTTGTTAAGAGATTTGTCACTGAATGGACGTGTTTTACTTTCTAAACGTGAAGGGCTCTCACGATTGTTTACCCAGCCATGGTTCTGGATGTTCCACAAGATTTTTTTAGCCGGTTTGACAGGAAACTGTTTGATTTTTGTATGGAAAAAATATATTTATATTTTTTGAAACAGAATATACTAAGTTACTCATATTTTAAAGGGGGTCTGAATGTGCTAGATTTTGATACGGCTAATGCATTTTTAAAAGTTAATTGGTTCAAAAGATATGACAAGAAAGGGATAAATTATGGTTTATTATCCCAGAACTGATTTTCAAGAGGGTTGGTGGGGTTGAATTTTTGTTGCAATGTAATTCCGATGTTGGTAAGATTCCTCTCAATCTGACTTATTTTCACAGACAAGCGCTCATATCTTGGATGAAGATATATAAACATAATTTCTCTCCACACAGATCTTGAACAACAAAGAAATTTGATACAAAAACAAGACATTGTTCCTTAATAATTGGGCAGAAAAAAAAGTTCTGTTTGTTTCACAACTACGAAACAGCCATGAAAATCTACTTAATTATACAGAATTTCTAATAAAGTATAAATTCCCTGTCACTCCTAAAGAATTTGCAATTGTGTTTATGCAATTCCAGGAGGTTTGTTAAGATTACTGCAGCAGGGGAGGGGAGGAAATTATACAATACTCAACTAATGTTTTTCTGGGTGGTATACAACAAGCAAAAAGTGTAACAACAAGCAAAAAGTGTAACAATAAGCATATTAGGAAATTATACCGACGAACCTCAACCCCTCAATCAAAATTAGATATGGAACTCAAGATACACAAACATTAACTGGTCATTTGTTTGGAACTTAAGTCAGAAATATTGCTTAATAAATAAAACAAAGGAAGTGACTTTTATAATTTGACACTTAATGTACCCTACAGATCAAATGGTTACAAGATTTGGTGATGTGGAAAGGAAATGTGTTTTTTGTGAGTGTGAGGTTGAAACTATTTGTCATTTGTTTTTTGAATGTTTGCAAAGTCGCACATTATGGATAGATCTTGAACACTTTGACAATTTACAGAGCAATTCAAAAATAAGACTCAAGGAAAAGGATGTTTTGTTTTTTTAAAGAAAGCAGAAATGCAGCCCATCAAAAGGTCTATTTACTAAACCTTCTGATAATGTGGAAAAAACTATTTTCGTAAATGCAAAAGATGTACAAAACCACCAAGAATACAACACTTCAAAAGAGAAGTACAACACTACATTAGTACTCGAAAAGGAATTATGAAAAAAAAGAACAATGAGAACTTTTAAGTAATTTAAGAAATTAAATATGTTTGATTGAAAAAAAAAGGTTGAAAGACTTTAAATACAAGGAGAGATACAGACATCATAGAGGGACACAAAGGATGTCTCTGACGTGAAGTCATCATGTGTCATATTGACTGAGACCTCATGATGGGAATCCTTTGTGACGTCACATTAGCAGTCAGGAAAAAAATGCTCACTATGAGGTCTGGAGTAATCCTAATAAATAAGACCTCTTTTTGTTATTTCTTCACTACCAAACTCTCTTCAGAGTCCCGTGTAGAGCCTCTGGACCCAGTGACCTCAGGTGTAGCACTTTTCCACTTGGGGTTGTTGGGTCAATTTTCTGTCCCCTCAGGGCCTGGACCGGAGATGACGACAAGGGGTGAGAGAACGAGGAGGGACGAGAGGACGCTCAACAACCACATTTCAAACTATAACTGGAGTCACAGTGGCCCAGGTTAGGTTATACTCCAGGTTTACTTTGTCCTGGGCCACTAAATATTCCTTTAAACCAGGTTGTGTAGTTCTGAGTGATTTACTCAGAGGTGGGCACACTAGTCACACTCAGAGGCCCCATAATGCATTACGAGCCCCATAAAGCATTCTGAGCCGACCATAAGTTTCTTTGACAGCATTATGGCGCGCATAACGGAATGTCCGAAAAGGCCGAAATAAAATTTGTATCCGTGGGTGTTATGGCTCAAATGACCACATGTTGGTGTTCTACGTGGTGACTTTCTCACTTAAAATGCTGTCTGAACTGTCAATTGTGGCGAATCAACAGAGATATTTGACAGCCTGGTGTGCTTCTCATTTTTGTTGTCGGAGGTTTGAAATGCATCATGGATAACTTTGTAGTATACTACAGTGTGAAATGTCTTCATGATATGCCTTGTCAGTGCCACCGGTCTGTGGTCATTGCGGGTGCTGGGACGTCCTTTTTTTCAGCACTGGAACTATGCAGGAAATCTTCCACAGCTCTGGCACAATCATCAGCGAGAGATCAGGATCAGGAGAGATTGTAGAAGTGTTATGAGACTGATGTTTGTCTGGCCCATTGGCTTTATTTCTGCAAAGTCTGGAAAGTTCCTTCTGCATCTGGCTGGAGGTAAAGGTGGGGGAAGGGGTGGAGTGGTGTCCATAGTGGTGTTAATGTCCAGCATGATGGGACAGGATTCGATGGGAGACTGTTCAGGTTCAGATGCTGTTGGTAGGCTAAGACAGTTCAGGTGCTGATTGGATAGGTGAAGTCTCCAGCAGAGGTGTGAATGGGGGCTGTTGAGGTGAGTGACGACCCAGGATCGTTGTCTGAGCACATCATGGTGGGGGTGTTGTCGAACCTGATGAAGAACCAGTTTAGCTCAGAAGCTAAATCTGCGTCTCCTTCTGCTCTCAGAGCAAGTTTGTTGAGTCCTGTCATCTGCTTCATCCCATTCCACACCTCTTTTGAGCTGTTCTGTCCTAACTTGGCCTCAATCCTTTCCTTGTGGCTGTTTTTGGCTTCAAGCAGTTACCCCTTTATGCCCCCCTGCAGTCAAGTTTCTCTGAAGCAGAGCAAACTGGACGCCCTGTGGACACTCTGGCTGTTGACTGAAGTTGTCAGTTCATCATGTGGTTGGTTAGTGAATTCACGTTCCCCATGATGATCGATGGAAGAAAAGGTTTAAATTTCCTGTCCTTCTCGAACCTCTCCCTGGTTTTCCTACCAGCCTTCTTCCCACACCAGTAGCCTCTCCAAAGCTCCTCAGGGATGTGCGTTGAGGGAACTATGCTCCACGTCTGAAGCGAAGTTGTTCCTCACAGGAGTTAGTCATCACTCTCCAAACAATGAAGTCGGATAGCGCTTAACTCTTTCATAAATAAGAAAACAAATAACTCCACAACCCAAATGCTGCAGTGGTTCAACAAGTGCAAAAAGAAAAAATGGGTAAAAGAATGTTAGAACAAAGAGTGAGGGGTTCCGAGCTGCTGTGCCGGAAATGTAATGTTGCACCGGAAGTGTAATGTGCATGGAATGCAAATTGAATACAGCCATTGTCAATATAAAAGTGTGTTTCTGTTTGTATTGCTTGTTTTACTGTGAAACTATCTTTAACCTGGAGATTACTTTGTTTTAAATTCTTTTAAAATGTTGACCAACCATATTGTAAATAGTTTCTAACATTTTAATTTTTGTTTTGCTCTTGATTTATTGTCTATATTTGCTTTACTGTATTTTCTTTTTGATAGTCTATTGATTTTCAGTCTTTTTAGGTTTTTGATTGCACTGTAATTTATATTTGTTTTATTATTTGTGTTTGATCTAATTACAAACTATTAATAACCCAATAATAATTGTGAGCATCTTTAATTTTTGTAGTGAAACCGACAATAAGAAACACAGGTGGTGAAAGTGATAAGTATGAAGTGATTCTGAACTGATTTCAACAGAAGCTCCCCGGTTTTCTTCTGAATCAGCGAGTGCACCTGTACTTCAGACTTTACGGTAAACTCACAGCAGACGGCTTCGGCATGAACCGACTTCCTGTTTTCAAAATAAAATCGTGGGCTATTTAAAACAGATACTACATCCAAAGGCAATAGGAAGAGATATATTAATATGTTCTAGCACTGCTAATGATTTTTAAATCACATGACCTGATAAATATTTAACTGAATTGATGCGTTTTTTCGGAAAACACTTATGTACGGTGTAAAAATGAAACGTAACAAGAGGTAATCTCATGCAGATTTAGTTCTAGGTTCTTGGATCTCAAACTGATCTTGGGTCAATTGATCACATTACAAAAACACTTATTGAAACAATTAAGAGATTCGAAACATGAGAACAAAAGGCGTATCGCATGCAACAAGTGGGGTACTTTGATGTCACACTGAATTTGAGTCAATTGATCACATGACTTTGAAGCTATTGAGCTGGAATGCTCAATCTGAAAAAATTGATTGGATTGTCAGAACATCTTTTGTGATAACACTTCACACTTCAAGTTAGTTTATGTGCTTAGTACTCAATCCATTTATAATTCATTGTAGCTGTGCTGGCTGCATGAGATATGCCTCTATTTCATTTTCAAACCCTTCATATGTTCTTCGGAAACATTATCATTTAAGTTGAGTTAGTTCATGTTATTCTATAAATCAAAGTTTGTGCTGGATTGTATTGATGTGACTCTTTTTATTGCATTTGGACGCAAATCTGTGGTTTAAATTATTTAAAATAAAGGCACTGATATTTAAAGCTTTTAAATGGCCCACATTTTCATTTTGAAAACAGGAAGTCAGTTCATGCAGAGCCATCCGCGATGACTTTACCGTAAAGTCTGAAGTACGGGTGCACTCGAAAAGTAGAAGGGGTGGCTCGGAGTCGGAGCAAATATCTGTCAGATGTCATACTTCAGACTTCTAACTAATTTCACCGCGGTTCCTTACAGTCCTTCATTAAGTCAGTGCTTCATTCACTGAATGTACTGCAGATCAGAACAAATCACACGGAGCTCATGAGCCGTGTTCCTCTCTCTCATTCAGTCAGTGATTCATTAATGAACTGAACGTGAATTCAGACCATCAAAACGAATTTCAAAGGGTCAGCTGAGCTGAGTTGGTCATAAGCTGTATGCAAACCGACAGCTGAAAAGCACAGTATCGTAACCATAGACTGATCGTAACACCTACATATTTGCCATGTTTGGATTTTGGAGACATGAGAGAGAGAGAGATGTAGGGGCGGGCTTGAGCGACACAGAGCTTCCGACTGATTCCTTTCTGTTCAGTCATTACCGTCACTGGCATGGAAAGGAGGCGACTTTGGCGACTCTTACTGCTTAGAGAGCGAGAGACAGAGAGAGAGGAGAGCGCAGCTGAAGTGGAGAAATCAACGACTCTTTTCAAGTAAGCGATTATATTCATTTCGTTCACCCCGATGATTCATTCATTTTGAGCGAATCGTTCCCGAACGACACATCACTTGCAGGCGGACGGTGAGTTTAGCAAGTAAACATGTTTGGAGATGGGGACCTCGAGTTTCTCATTAGAAACGATTTCACTAAACTGCCCTTCGAGGTTCAGTTGAAGATTAAGGAGAACGGGAGACCCACACCGAAACTCGACCTCACTCAGGCCAGACCTAAAGGAAAAGCTCGCACTTTTTGTGAAGGGAATTATGCTAGGACGGAATGGCTAACGGGAAGTGCCAAACTAAAGCGGCTTTACTGCTGGCCCTGCCTTTTGTTTGACCGATCTACTGGCACTCTGAACAACCCATGGAGCAGCAAAGCGGGATTCGTGGATCTTTCAAACCTGGCTCGTGCCATAGAGAGACATTCAAAGTCCAAAGGTCACATAACATCTGAACTAAAACTGAAACTTTTTGGACGAGTGAAGATTAATGAGGCACTGGATCAAGCAGCTGCAATCAGCGTGACAGGACACAACCAACAAGTGGACAAAAACCGTGCAGTATTAAAGAGACTGATTGTTGCTGTTCTGTATCTTGCGAGTCAGGAGCAGGAACTCAGGGGCCTCAATGAATCAGCCAGCAGCTCCAGCAACAAGGGGAACTTTATGGAGCTTGTTCAGGCTTTTGCAGAGTTTGACTCAACTCTGGCAGAGCATCTGACATCAGCTACTGTGTTTACGTGTTTGTCAAAGACAATTCAGAATGACATCATCGAAAGCACTGCTCATGTCATTCAGGAAGAAATAGACAAAGAAATAAAAGCAGCTCCCTTCATCGCAGTGGAGGTGGATGACACCACAGACATATCATGCAAGAGCCAGCTGAGTATCATAGTCCGCTATGTTAATGGCAGTGGCGTGGTATGTGAGCGTTTTCTGGGTTTATATGACATGAATCTTATCAGAGATTCTGAAGCCATAGCAGGTTTAGTGATGAGGACGATCGCCAGCTACAGCCCAAAAACCAAGCTGATTTGTCAAACGTATGATGGAGCCAGCTGCATGAGTTGGCAAAGAGGAGGAGTCCAAGCACTGGTTAAGCTAAAATGCCCATATGCATTGTTTATTCACTGTTATGCACACAATCTGAACTCAGTCTTGGCACAGGGGACGAACAGCATTCATGAAGCAAGACTCTTCTTTGCTTTTCTTGACGGTTTTCACAACTTCTTCAGCCGCTCATCTGAACGCACAGCACTGCTTGCAGAGGTGGACAGCAGCATCCAAGGACCTGACGAGAGTCCTACGCCGTGGAACTTCAAAAGCCGAGCTGTGCAGGCCGTGCATGAAGGACGCAGATCGTTGATAATGGCTTTCGACCGGATCGCCACTGAGCCTGGCTGGGATAGGGATGCAATCGCACAGAGCTCTGCACTGAGAGAGAAACTGGAGGATTTTGATTTCATTTTCCTGCTTGCAGTGTTTCATATGATTTTTGGCATCACTGAACCTCTGTTCCAGGTGCTTCAGAGCAGAGCCTTGGACATTACCAAATGTGACGAGAGAGTCAACAGCACACTGGACGTTCTAAGAGCATCACGGAGCGATGAAACATTCAACAGGCTGTACAAGGCGACTGTACAGACTGTTGCGATGCCAAACCAGCAGCGGCGCAAGCGGAGCTGTCGGGCCCGGCCGGAATTTGAGGTAGCAGTCAAGATGGAAGAGGACCAAGAGGACACAGGCCCTGTGGATTCTCACCAACTACTCTTTTACCAGCTGCTTGATGCCATTGTACAGCACATGACACAAAGATTCCAGGACATGAAAAATCTGAGTTTTTTTCGTGCACTGGACAACACAATGTTCAAAACTTACTCTCAGCCTTCAGGATTCCCTGGGCATGATGTCGCGCAGTTACTTGAGGCTTTACCATTTTTTGATGAACTAAGACTAAGAAATGAACTTCAGGTCATTTATGCAGATCCCCTCTTTCACAAGCCCCCAGCTGAGCTGCTGAAGATGCTCATAAACCATGAACTGACTTCTTCTTTATCAGAAGTTTGCAAGTTGCTGAGGCTCATGCTGACCATTCCTGTTTCAAGCACGTCTGCTGAGGAGTCTTTGTCGTGTCTGAAAAGGATCAAAACCTACCTGAGAAACACCTGTGGACAGGAGAGACTTGGTCATTTGGCAAAGATATCGATGGAGGAATCTGTAACACAAGACCTCAAGTCCCGTGGTCTGCTTTATGACAAAGTCACTGAGCGTTTTGCTGCAATGAAGGATATGAGAATGTCATTCCTCTACAAGTGAACATGAGTAAAACAGTATCAGACTAAAAACTGGCTCCTCTGCCCTGTCACCTGTTTGCTTCAGCACCACCGACAGTGAAATGGCCCATGTTTGATGCGGGCTGCTTTATTTAATGTTGCAAAAACATTCTTTTGTTGTGTGATGTTAAAGCATTGATTTTTTCCCCCCCTGAAATGTTACATAAGCTATGTTTTATTCTGAGCTGAATCATCACAGTTGCCAATTTTTCCTTTGAGTCCTTATGCCAATGGAGTTTTCTTAAATGTCGCTCATAGACTGTTCAAGAACATTGTACCAAGCCTATGTGTTTCATATTAAGATAATGACAAGTGTGTAATATAACGTGATCTTTAAGACATGGTCATATTTTGCTGAATGCAGTCTGCCCCTCCCTCTGTGAATACTAACATATGCGATGAAATGTGCAGGTTTTTCTGTAATATTGCCTTCTTTGGGGAGATAAAATAAATCAAGTTGTGTTGCAACTTGCTTTAAAGTCTACAGCTGTATTAAATTATTTTCAGCCCCATTAATTAAATGTGTGCCAGCGAAAACCATTACACAAACAGGACTCTTAATGTTTTTTTTTGTGATATTAGTGGCTTTATTTGGTTGTTTACAACTTCAATATTGGATAAATATGATCACCGTCATAAATTATATTATAAAATATGGCCTTATGTTCTCGATTGCAATCTGACTGGCTTCCTCTGTGAAACTGGTCACAGACTGCCACCGTTTAACTGGCAGAAACCTCGGACAGAACCAGACTCATGTTTGACAGTTATCTGCCTCGACTGTGTTGGAGTCAGAGACAGAGAGGAAGAGAGAGGGGTGTGTGGCATGCACGCAAACAAGAGAGATGGAAAAGAATACAGACAGAGGGACACAGACACTGAGACAGGTACAGAGGTGGAGAGGGTTGCAGACACAGAGAGACACTGACAAAGACTGACCAAAAATTGGACAACTGTAAAAGCCACAGCAGCTGAAGTCAGGTAGTAGATCCACAACAACAATCCAGATGAACCTACAAAACAAGCTCAGAGACTCCCAGAGGATCATGGTTAATAACTCTAGTGGTGCTGTAAGATAAAAGTTAGTCTGATAAACCAAATACTGGTGAAGTATTCACAATGTACAGTAACATTTATGAACTTGACAGAAAATTACATCACACCATCAAAAGATATAACTATTGCTAAGATGAAAACTGAAGGTAAGAATTGTTTCCAAATGTATTAACAAAAAGCAGAGCAGAGGTGTTTTCCCCTCAGTCTTCTTTGTTCTCCGGTGTGAGGATTCAGCTGCAGAGAGTCAGCCAACATCCCTCTTGAAACTTTTCGACTTAAAAGTGGTTTTTTAAAGTCTTGTGTGGCTGCTTTAGCACCAATTCTTCGTGTATGGTCAGGGTTTAAGCTCCGTGGTGAGTGATAATCTTTTAGTTCTGTGCTTTTGACCTTCTTTAAACATTAATTTATAAAACAAAATTTAGTGTGTCACAAATGTGAAGTATTTTTTATTATAGTATATATACACACACATATATATATATATATATATATATATATATATATATTAAGAGGAAGAAGTATTTGGGGGTTGTTTTGGTGTGTAGAAGAGACAAAAAGACAAAAAGAGTTCACTACTTTCTCTTTTCCCCTCTACCCCCTTTTCTCTCCTTTTCTCTCTTACTCTCATTAACAGCCAGTTGTTCTCCACCCTTAATCTGAAGGTCCAATGTTCAAGTAGATGTACTGGAACAATAAGCTAATAGTCTCGCTGAATAACCTTCACTCAACTGATTTATTTTTAAATGGCCAAGGATCCTCACTCAGAATCTATTACCCTGATCCTGAAGCCACACATTAAGCCATAAACAACATGATAAGGGACAAAAAAAAACATGTAATTTACATTCACTGCTTCTTGGTCAGGTGTCTGAATGAAGAAACTTACTGACCCTTAGTAATCAATCACTTCTAGTTTATCAGATGAGTCACTTCAAAGACTCAGCAACTAAAACAAAGTCAGTCAGACAGAGGCTTAAATAAAGGTTTTTGCCTTACACAAGTGAGAATCTTGTTTTTTTACTGTGAATCATATGAAGATATAACAGGGTCACCAGAGGGACAGAAAGACCAAAAGGCAGCACTACACCCACTCTTGGAGCTTGACATCCCAGGGAGTCTTTGTTCACTTCACTGTTCAATCAGTGATTTTCATTTTGTGGTTTAAATTATTTTCAATGAATTTGGGATGTTGTATGAATGTAAATAAAAACAGATTACAATGATTTGCAATTCTTTTAGCCTTTATTCATGTGAATATACTACAAAGACAAGATATTTATTATTCAAACTGAAAATTTTTATTTTTTATTACTAGTATTCACTTGTTTCAGTAAGTCACTCTCACTCATAAACTCATCAGGTCTTTCATCAGTAGGAATGAAGCTCCTAAACCTTGTGTGAACATCATGATTCCAGGAGTGTAACACAGATGTCACTGCAGCACCATGAGAGGACACTAATCTAATCCGTGCCCTGTGACTTCGTCTTTGTCTTCGTCCGTCAGGAATGTGGGTGTGAGACGTGTCAGAAACACCGCTGCCCTTCACAGGAAACTCATGACTGTCCCCTTCTTACCCACCTGGTGAGGCTGCAGAGCGTGGAACACGATCACGATCCTGTGGATTAGACCCAGCGTCAGTCATGAACAGATGACAGAAACAAAGACTGTTGGTGTGGAAGAGCAAAGAAGTACGGGTTTATGATAATTAAAGGTAGAGTATGCAGAATCTTCATAAAATTTAAAAATAGGTTTTACAGGAATAATCCTGCTCAACTGTCATCTCTGGACCTTCGTACTTGTGTGACGGTGTCTGTGTGTGCCTCACCCCCTCACAGACACCCTCCTCGCCTGTTTTGTCATTGTTAGGGTTGAGTTTGGGACGCTTCTGGGTGAAGAGCAGGAGTTTTTATGGGTGATGACCAGCCAATCACAGCGCGCCCAGTGCTAATGTGACTTCATGTGTTGCTGATAGTGAGTAAGAGACGCTATTCTGAGCAGCTACGATAGCGGCTGTAACACAGAGAAAGAATGATTCTATATCCGTAGAGTATCTCATTTACCTGCAGGAATTCAGGTGTACAGGTCTTAAGTTTCTCTCACGGGATTCTGCAGGTATTGGCAGGGCCGTTTTTTTGATGTCTATGGTGTGTTTACGAAGCTACGACTGTTAGTCAAGCTATTAGCTACAGTCAGGGGCAATGAGCATGAGCTGCAGCTGACACTGAGCCACAGAGGAGGAGACAAGTTTGGATGCTGTTTGGAAATAGAGAAGCGAAAATTTCTGCATACTTCACCTTTAACTAAGACAGGCAACTACAAGTTTCACTAAATCTGACGTCTCAAACTGGAACTTCAGGGTCTGTTGAGCTGACACACAAAGCAGACTGACTGTAAACACAGCAGAAACAGTATCGCATAATATGTTATATTGAGAAACTCCACATGATAAGGACTGAACTCTTGAACTTGAATCCACAAATTAATCTCTGACATCCTGAATAAAAACCATGGCAGGAAATGGCCAAGGAATAAAGGCTGCAGGAAGACAGGTGTTCTCTCTATTGAATGTGAAACACCTGTTTAAGCAGTCAGCATGCACTCTAGTCAATATTTAAGGTCTCTTCTTGACCACACCCTCACTAAGAAGGTGTGAGCAGCTGCAGGTAAAAGAGATTCACACCATCACAGCTCACCTGTCCTCAGTCAGGCTGAGCTCTCTGGTCAGGAACTCAAAGATCTTAGCGCTGTGCTCCTTGTTTTTGTCGGCTGTGTCGGTCACACTGATGGCAGACACCGAGAGCATCACACACGGGGAGGTGGAGCCAGAGATCAGCATAGGACAACTGGGCAGCACCACCACGTTCATGCGCTGGAACAACCAGACCACACACACACACACACACACACACACAAAGAAAAATGCAGACAGTGAAGAGAGGTCACAGAGAGGGCACAGACAGTAACAAAGATCTTTCCTTTTATTTCTCAATTTTTAAACCTATATCAATTTTTTCTGCCTCCAGCTTCCAAGAACTAAATGTTCTGCTTCTGTATAAAGTTATAACAGCTCATGTTAAGTTCTTATGTTC
Organism: Thalassoma bifasciatum; assembly: GCA_008086565.1. Classification (NCBI taxonomy): domain Eukaryota; kingdom Metazoa; phylum Chordata; class Actinopteri; order Labriformes; family Labridae; genus Thalassoma; species Thalassoma bifasciatum. Next base: position 10,115 of record RPOG01005575.1, on the reverse strand, counting down.
TGTCCAAGGAGGATATTTAAATTTTACAGTAATAGTTAGACTGACTCAGGACTGGACTTTGTCATTTATATTACATAAAGGATCTCTAACAAAGTTCAGTATTTGCTGTGAATAAAAAAAAATCTTATTGGAAACGCCTTTGGGTCCATCCAATCAGAATCGAGAATCTAGGAGGCAGCAGGAAACGAACCAATGGGATTTCAGTGACTGACAAGAAGCAGTTGGAGTCATTTTAAGCGAAAAACTGATTTCGGAGTTGATATTTTAAAAAGTTGAATCCTCCTCCAGCTATTCACAGACTGTCAAACACACTGTGTAGTATCTAAAAATGTTGCTCAAAGTGAACTCACCTCCTCAGGTTTCCCCAAAGAAGCAGCGGCGCATGTGCTCAGCTTCTTTACAAACTCCTCGGGAAAAGAGGTGACAGGTAAATTACTCCGCAGCTCGAGGAAAGGCATCTTCACCAGAGAACTCTCTGTACAGTACAGACCTCTGGATACAAGCGACGGTAAAACAAGAGAGAGAGAGAGAGAAAGAGGGAGCGCTTCTGGATGTGACATTTCAAAATAAAAGCATGACCTAAGGACGAGGCATCGCTTGAAAATTCTCTGATCAGCAAAAACTGATGAGAAAATAGACGTAAAGCAATTCATGGAAAAAAAAAAAAAAAGTAGACAGGACGACTTTATTGTTAGAGCTAGAGTATCCAAATAGTCTCATAAACAGAAACATTTGCATTTAAAAAAGAGCAGAGTTAGAAAAAGTTTGTTGTACTCCCAAAAAGAGTGTGCCAAGAAACCTTTTATACCTTTTAAATATAGAAATATAATTTTTTTTGGGAATGTGTAAATTTGGAATAGTGTGTGAGTGTATGTGTGTGTGTGTGTGTGTGTATGTAAAGGACGTAAGTAATTTACACTAGGGTTCATGTGTATGTGGTCATAGGCTCATAAATAAATAAATACCTTTATATTAACATAATTTTTTGTATGTTTTGTTTGCCTCTTGTTGGAGATTTTTAAAATTTATTTATTTTTTTGGCTATGTGTTAAACAGCTTTGAACTACCTTGCACTTCCTGTAAAATCTATGACTGTTGTCAATGAGTATTTTGTATGCTGGTTTATTTGCATGAACTGGATATTAATTGCAAGGCATAAAATCATATAAAAAGAATTTTATTTAAAAATAAATAAATAAATAAAAAAGCAAACACCCAAAGGAAAAAGGAGCATATGACATACTGAAAATGCAGTTTGCAATTAAACACAAACTTAAAGCACTGATGTGCTAAAACATGGTCCATGGTGTAAAACCAAGCTTATATTCTTTCTGACTGACTCTACATTCTACTGACTCTAGGCTTAATGTAAGCAACAGAAATTGCTGAGTTGCTTTTACTTGTTTGATCAATGTGTTTACAAATCTGTGATACGTGCACATCAGTGTTTGCACTTCATGTGTTTTTTTATGGCAAAGGTGATCAGAAAGCATGAAAGTGATGTTTTTCAATGCCTCTTAACACCTAGATTGTTTTTGGTCTTCTGCAGGCGTTTTACACACTACCACAAAAAATCTAATCAGATGCATTTATGTAACAAGTTTGAGTCAGTTATTAAATTTCTCCTTTAGAGAATTTATTGAAAAGACTCAACTTGTTCTTCATCCTCTTCCTTTAGTCCAAACTTCAATCATGGTTTTATTTTGAAGCCGGGACCGGATGTGTACATGACGTCACTGGGATCAAGGCTGAGTGTTCTGATCTGTAGCGCCTCTGCTGTTTTATTCCAGTCATTACAGAGAAGGCTCTGACACTTTAACTATCTGATACACTGTTTTACACAGAAACAAAATAAACCACTAGGTGCAGACGGGAAAAATATATGAACTATTTATTAAAGTTTCATTAGCAAAACATTTCATACATGTCACAGTCAACAGAACCAATCACAGTTTGGGGTACAGTCTTCATGTTTACAGCCTTGATCATGTTTGAAGTCCATTTTACACAGAGAGTTTGTGTTGTTAATTCTATTAATTCTAGTTTGAATGATCCTGATGTCGGCCTTCAGACCAGAGACGTCACACCTGCAAAAACACATATGAAACATACGATAAATCACATTTTCTTATTTTTTACCCTGGGCAATACACAATTCATAAACTCTAATATGACATCAGATGTTTTGATTTAATGTTTCCTACTGTTCTGACACATTACTAAGCTGACTTAAGGACATTTGAGGTTTCAGGACTCAGATTTAAAGTTTAGAATATGGAGTTCAAATTAAAAAAAAACTCAAATGTTACAAAACACTGTCATAAAGTGAAGCTTGAGAGTTCAGTGCTTTTTTTAAGTCAGATAAATGGACTGAAAAGTCTTGGCCTTGTAGTGAAACAGTGACGTTTTTTTTCTCCTGTCATATGCAGTGAAGAAAGGTGATAATCCTAAGAACAGATGTCACACTCACTGATTGGTGTCAGTAAAAAGACAAAGTGTTCTGTTGTGAAGCTTTAGCACCATCAGTACTGAGTTCCACTCTCTGATGTGAAGTAGCATCACTTACAGTTAAGTCAGCTCAGGTGATACAGAGACCTACATAAAGAGATAATCTGAATATCTTCTTCCTGTTGTGTCATGTGACCCTGTTCGTTATACTCACCATGCGAGTACTTGCACTGTTTGAGCGTCTCGCTGAAGCCCTCGCACAGACTCAGATCGTTCTGGTTGGTGGCGCAGTCGAGGAACTGTTTCACCTCAAAGTGACAGGGGCCGGGCTGTGCCTGTGGGGGGCGGGGGGGCTCCTGCAGAGGAAACACACCTGCAGTGAGTGCGACTACCAATGGACTGTAATATTGTTACTTTCAGAGGAGAAACAGGAGCAAATTTTAACATAAATGTCCAGGAAGGAAAATATCACACATTTATCAAATACATGAACCTTAATGGTTCTTTCCTCTGTTCATACCTGGATGACTCTGAGTTTTACCCGAATGGTAAAATAATCTTTCTTCTAAATGGATCTCCACCTCTGTAATCAGAACATTCACTTCTCTCTGAGGTGTTTTATTCCCTTAGTGAGTATGATTTATCAACAGTGCTACATAAAGTGATCACTCTGCGTCAAGCTGCTCCATGTCTGTGACCTGGCTGACCTCTCTCTCTTTCTATTTTCTTTCCTTTTGACTGCACTCCCTGGTCTAGAATCCTTTCCTGATGACTGAATTTGTTGTTTTTTTATCACATGTATTCTAGCATGTTTCGGTGAACACTCTGTCCCTGACTGATCAGAGTTTATGGTGATTTAACTTGTTTAACAATGTTTCTGTAAATCAAACGGTCACTGGTAAAAACACTCATTCTCTCACAGTCTATGAACCGTGGACTCTTCCAGCTTTAACTCCCTGTGCTCTGTTCTTACTAATCAAGGGTTTGAGATGCTTAAAGTCCTCTGTGTGCAGGAACAACTCAACTATACCCATTTATTCAGTGTTTACTTCGATGGTGTCTGATTCCTGGATCAATTCAGAGAGTATGCATGAACACAGTGATAATCATTGAGCACATGTCCTGATTTTTAGTCGAATCTTATTTTCAAAAATTACTTTGTCAACTCCTCTGCATATTCTGAGAGAATTGAATGCATTCTATATGCTTTTAATATTTTATTACAACTGAAAATCTACAGGGCTGAAAGGTAGCAGAAGATTCCATGACTTGAACAGATTAGAAACAGAGACGTGCTGACTCTGCCAATCTTCGAGATATGACCACGGAGAACGGAGGCTTGAATAAAAGAGAGAGAAACTGAGGTGCTGCTCTGATTCTGCTTTCATTTAGATTTGGTCTCAGAGCCCATACAAACTTAACACAGCACTGTCACAGTGGCCTAGTCTGGTACTTGCTTTTTTCCCCTCTTCCTCCCTCTTGTACTTTTTTCTTATCTAATAAAACAGGGCACCCATGCTGGCTGTCCCACAGTCCTCCCTCTACTGTCCTCCCCCTGTGATGTATCACTGTCTTTTTTACGTACCAGGATGAAACTGAAATGTAATTTCGCTGCTGTGCGATGGAATAAAGTATGTTGTAATCTTGTCAAGAACCCCTACTGCTGATTATAGCCATACTTTTGACTGTGCCATACTCAAGCTCTATTGGCCCTACTGACGCACTTCTGGTATGAAACAGACCCAAGCAGAGGATTGCCTCTTGTAGAAAATTCATCTTTAGTGTCTCTTTACAAGAAGTACAGTCTCATCAGTCAGCACAATGGAGAACACAGAAAATGGCAACCACTTTAGTTACTGTGCTTGGGCGTGAAGTGTACTGCAACGTGTGCCAAAGCCAAGGGAATGTACCATGCCCAAGGACAATACACATGCAGTCAACAATGACTGAATGGACTTTAGGGGTGAAGCATGCAGGGAATGGAACTAATGGCCAGCCTGCCTGTGCCCTTGGACAGACTGTATCTGGATTATTAAGGGGGAGTTTTTGTGTGACGCTCTTTGGAAAAATAATCTCCACAGACACAACATTGTCTCTGTGAGTCATGTAGAGTGTTAATATTTAAATCAGGCAGAGATGCCACCTTTATCTTAATCCTCCATTAATCCTTTTTGAGTGCTCAAGATTCCACCTCCTCTCCCTCCTTTCTTATCTTTATTCCTCCGTCCTCACTGTCACCTGAACCCTAATCCTCCTCTCTGTTTTTCTCCTCTGCCCATCACAAATTCCCCCCNCTCCGACTCCCGGCCCACCCTCTTCTGCCCCTGCTTCATCGGCGACACCCCGGAGTGGTATGTACACGACAAATTTTGGCCTTTTTTTTTTTTTTACATAAGGTGTGCAGTTTTTGCATCATCACACACACACGCACGTTGATTTTATGCATTGTGTTTCTTTGACATACAGGGAGGAAGAGAACCAAAAGAGTGCGGGAGGATGAGGACGCAAGGAACATCGAGATCCAGAGTTTGCTCCTGGAAATGCTCCGGGAGCAACGAGACCAGCCTCATCCTCCTGCACCACAACCCCCCCCGCTCCCAAGATCAACTATTCCTCGATAGCCTTGCGCCTTCCCTGGAGAGATTGGAGCTAGAGCGACGCGATTTCACTTGTCGCGCGACTAAACTCACTTTAGACGCTTTAGTGCCCCAGTGTTCCATGAACAGAAATCTAGAAAGGGACTGTAGATTGTATGAAGTTGGGTAATTCAGTCCACCATTTGGGAACAACAGAGAAGAGTCTGGCCAGAGATTTAGAGTCACGCTTGGCTGGGAGAACTAGGCGTCTTTCACAGGCAGAGCGCAGCAGATGAGAGGGAGTGTAAACCTGGATGAGGGGTTCAAGGTGGGCCGGAGCTGCTGTTGTCACTGTTTTGAGCGTCAGAGGAAGAGCTTTGAATTTGGTTCAAAAATAAAGGACTTAAAACAAGTCTGTAATATTACTTTAATCGCTGCATATAAAGTTAGAATGCAAAGTATATGTTGACAAAAACAGATTCTGGTGCTTTATCAATCATTTTAAACCAAACTTCACTGAATTTAGTGCAGAGGTAGATAACATTAAATGTAAAACTGTAATGTATCTGTTTGACTGTAATGTATCTGTTTGACTGTAATGTATCTGTTTGAAAAGCATTTACTGAATGTGTTAATGTAGATATATTTGTTTATATATACATATGTATATGTGTACGAATGAATGTATGTGTATATGTATATGTGCTTGCTCAGGACTTGAGGAGGGCCACTTGACAAGCCCTGAAGGGTTTCTTTGGCCCCTCCTACACATCTTTGTAACAATTTTGTTGCTTTGCTCATTCTTTTGTGTTACTTTTTATATGTGCAATAAAAAATATAAATAAAAATATAATGTATAAAACTGTAAAAGCTAACTTTGATGACAGAAGGGTCCCACAAGCACATCTGTAAAGACTCTATTAATGTTGAACAATATATACAGGTTAAGGAGCAACATTTGCTGCTGTCTAGACAATGACTGATCCACAAAGACCATGTATTTTTCATCATTACCATGAAAAACCGTCCTGCATGCCTCTGTAGGTGAAGTGTCATGATGATAAACTGATCTGCTGGCAATCCTGACTTGTCACCATTTGGAAAAAAAACAAAAACATTTGGAGCATCATGGACTGAAGGACAGGACAAAGGTGACCCTGAACTGTTGAGTAACAGTACTCACATGTTTGTTTGTTTTTTAACGGTGTTATTTGACTTTAAGATAATTCATATTCCAGTTTTTCCCAAGAATACTCCCATATGGTAGGAACACTTTCCCAGGAAAGAGTTGTTGTTTTTAATCTGGTGACGTTTTAAACTCATGATAGTGTTAGTTTTTATTAACTTAATCAGTCTGAAGCTGCCTGGACTCAGAGCTGGTCACAACAGGATCTGACCTCACTTCAGACCTGACACAACCTCTGACTAGTGACGCAGCTGCTGTCACTGACTTATGTGTCTGAAGGTAAAAAGACACTGAAGTTATACTGGTCGTTGACATGGGCTGCACTCACACTGACACTAATACACTTTTACATTCATTCTGTAACATCCTCATTCCCACCTCTACTATAGTCTATGACACACACACACACACACAGCTGTTCAGAAGTGTTATTACGTGTTTACCTGGCTGGAGCTGAGGGTCGACTGCGGCTTCCTCTCGCCATCTTTGACCGCACACAGAGAGCTGTTAGAGGGGAAGAAGAGGATCCGTTTATGTCTCTGGAGCTTCACTTGAATAACCGCTGAGCTCACTGACCTCCTCAGAGGCTCTCACATGGCAGAGTGACCTTACTCACAAAATATCGCGAGACACCACGAGCAACACTTGGAGGAAAGCTCTGGCAAATTCTCGAAAACGGGTCCTTAAAAAAACAAGTCAAAAACTTTATTTAAACGATTTAAAATTGATTGAAATTGAACACATGCTGTACGAAAATTAGCGTGAATTTTTGTGAGAACAGCATTAGATTGTAACCTCGATAGAAAAATAAAAATGTTCTGAGTTTATCTGTCAGGACATAGTACGGGAGCCTAATGCTGCCACACTGGAAAGAAAAACGTATCAATACAATGTTGTCCTCCTGACTATCAGGGGGGAAAAAAAATCCAGTATCATTTTTTTCAATCTTTGTAAGGTTATTAGAATATTGAAAATATTTTTTTTAATCTTAATTTTAATTTTTCAGATGTTCTCTGTGATGTGTTCTTTTACTGCCTTGAGCTGAGAGAGTCTGTTAAAAAGCTGCTTAAAATCCCGGTTTAAAATCTCAGACTGCTGTCTGGAGGTGTCGTTTGTGCCGACGTGGATAATGACCCTCTTTACCTGAGGGTGTGAACCAATGACTGTATATAGAATGGACAGTGTGCTTCCGCCTGTCACCGTTCTACGATTTTGAAGCATAGACTGTAACTGTTTTCCAAACTGCCTACTACATACTACTTCCACATGTAGTATGTAGTTTGACTGTTTTGTTGGGCCTGTGAAGTAGTATACTACTCTGGATTTCAGGAAGTGGAGCTGATTTTTTTCTAATGTTTAATTTCATCATAAGTAAACCATGAGTACATTTGGCATTTCAGTCATTAATTCACCACATCAATCAGTGGTGAAGTTACAGGAGCAATAAAAGTAGATAAGTTAAGTTAGATGTCAATGATGCCACTTAAATAATGAAAAAACCATAAAAATTCTCAAAAAAAATTACAACTTCCTTCACATGCTTAATTTCATTTATTTATTTTCCTTTGTATCTCATTGAGAGAGAGGCAGTTTGTGAGCTCTCCTAACAACAAAAACAAATGGTGTTTAACTAATGGTTAAGAGTCACCAGTGAGTTTTTGTTTAGATTATGTATTAAACTGAGTCTCTGTAAATCTATATACACAATCTATGGGTAGATCTTGTTGAAGTGGACGTATGTAGAGTGTAGCCTGTCCAATCATCGTCGCTGGATCCTTCAGATAGGCAAGGGTGTATCCAGTGCTGGGACATGGAAGCAACACGAGATTTAGGCTACGAGTAGATCCTACAATTCTTAGGAATTCAAAGCCTCCTCCTTCTTTGAGCTTTGGAAACACTTCCATCAGTTTATTTGTTATAATCAGGGGATCGTTGTCATTCCCTGTTAAAAAAGAAAAAAGAAAAAGACATAACTCATATTGACTCACCTAAAACCTGTGACAATTATTCACATAATGAAAACTTTGAGTCGAATATGAACATATGGAAATACTTATGACTAAAAAGAAATGCCAAGTTGAACTGCAAATAATTTCAAGGAGCCAGACAGTACAAACTTTTTTTTTGGTTTTGGGTAAATTCCTAATTTCATACTGACCTGAAAATGTCACTTTTTG
>RPOG01005574.1:0-30819 GCA_008086565.1 Thalassoma bifasciatum | reverse complement strand
GCTAGAAATCTGAGTTTACACCAACTTTAAAGAGTCTAAATGAGGTGATGAATGCACTTTGACTTGTCTTCATGCTAGAAATCTTGGATTTAACCCATTTTATACCGTCTAAAATAGGTACTGAATGTGCTTTGACTTGCCTTAATGCTAGAAATCTGGGTTTAAACTTGTTTTATTTCTTGACAAAATAAAAATAAATAGTTTTTTCTCAGCCTTTTTTCTGGCACTCAACCGTTAACTACGATCGTGGCTGTATCGTCGTTTTCACTAGCTTCAGAGATAGCATCAGTGCGCTAATCCCAGCATGCAATGCTGAGGTCTACTGAATTTCACTGCATAGTGCATTAATCAAGCGCCATCTAGTGGCTACTTTGAACCACAACAGATAAATTACAGAAAATGCCTCAATGCTAGAAAATCTGGGTTTTAAGCGACTTTATACATTCATAACTAGGTTTAAATTGTACTTTGACTGGTTTTAATGCTAGAAATCTTGGTTCCAACCTATTTTAAACAGTCTAAGCGAGAAAATGAATGTGCTTTGACTGGCCTCAATGCTAGAAATCTGGGCTTTAACTGGTTTTATTTCATCTAAACTTGGTTATAAATGCACTTTGACTGGCCTAAGTGTAAGAAATTTGGGTTTAAACCTATTTTAAAACAGTCTAAACTTGCTGATTAATGCACTTTGACTGGCATGAATGCTAGAAATCTGGGATTTCACCTATTTTATACAGTCTAAACTACAAACTGAATGTACTTTGACTGGCCTCAATGCTAGAAATCTGGGTTTCAAGCCACTTTATTCAGTCTAAACTTGGTAATGAATGCACTTTGACTGGCCTCAATACTAGAAATCTGGGTTTTAAGCGACTTTATACAGTCTAAACTTGGTTTAAAATGTACTTTGACTGGTTTTAATGCTAGAAATCTGGGTTTTAACCTATTATATACAGTCTAAACTCGGACCTGAATGTACTTTGACTAGCCTCAAAGCTAGAAATCTGGGTTTTAACTTGTTTTAATCAGTCTAAACCTGCTTTAAATGTACTTTGACTGGCCTGAATGCTAGAAATCTGGGTTTTTTCCCTATTTCATGCAGTCTAAACTTGCTGATAAATGAACTTTGACTGGCATGAATGCTAGAAATCTTGGATTTCACCTATTTTATACAGTCTAAACTAGGAACTGAATGTACTTTGACTGGCCTCAATGCTAGAAATCTGGGTATTAAGCCACTTTATTCAGTCTAAACTTGGTTATGAATGTACTTTGACTGGCCTGAATGCTAGAAATCTGGGTTTAAACCTATTTAATACAGTCAAGCAAAAACTTCTCAACATAAAAAACACTTTACAACATAAAAATAAATCGTTTTTTCACAGGCTTTTTTTTCTGGTACCAAACCGTTAACTACGCTTGTGGCCAGTGTTGCCAACTCCTCAGCAAGGAAAGTAGCTATTGGCTGTCTAAAAAGTCGCTAGATGACGTCATCACCTAATTTGCATAATCAGGTATTGGACGTTATTGTAAGGAACGCTGTAGGAGAAAGGAATAATGTCCTGGAAGAGACAAAAAGTGTATAATAAACGTCCTAAATGTTTAGAACTAAAAATTAGATCTACAAGTCAAGATTTCTTCATAAGAAAAAATAAAAACTTGATAATTTTGACTTTTTATTATAAAGTCTTGTCTAAATTATGGGGAAAAAAAATCCTGTGTTTAATTTNCAAGACTTCATATTTCTAGTGAATTTATTTCCCGACCCAGCGTGCGGCTGTGACTGGTTTTGAACGAGCGCTTTAAAGCAGCAGCCGCTCTAATATCTTCCTGGTCCTGTGTACCTGTGTACTACTTTCGTCTCTGCTTCCAGCGCTGAAAACCAGCGGCAGCTTAGCGCACGCGCAGTCTCCTCTCCTCTGACTGCAGCTGCGACTGCTGCGAGAGTCGAGACCGACCGCCTGCGAATGCTTTCAGACGAGGGAGGAGCTCACGGCAGAACCCGCTGCTCGTTGAGGATGGTGACTGCAGAATGATACACGCTTTCACGTCAGTCGCTAAACACTAGAAAAGTCGCCTATGACGCCAGAAAAAGTCGCTAAATTTGTCGCTAGTCGCTTTTCACATAAAAAAGTCGCCAAGGGGTCTGGAAAGTCGCCAGATTTAGCGAGAAAGTCGCTGAGTTGGCAACAGTGCTTGTGGCTGTATCGTCGTTTTCACTAGCTTCAGAGATAGCATCAGTGCGCTAATCCCAGCATGCAATGCTGAGGTCTACTGCACTGCATAGTGCATAAATCAAGCGCCATCTAGTGGCTACTTTGAACCACAACAGTTAAATTACAGAAAATGCAAATTTCACAATCTCACAAATAGAGACGTTCCTGAAATATTGTTTATGTACACCTTTAAATCCAAAGCTGTACTTTTATGGGGGTTACAAAAACTTGGTTATAAATGTACTTTGACTGGCCTCAATGCTAGAAATCTGGGTTTAAACCTATTTTATACAGTCTAAACAGGGTTTAAAATGCACTTTGACTGATTATACATTTACTTTGACTGGACTCAATGCTAGAAATCTGGGTTTTAACCTAATTTATACAGTCCAAACCTGCTTCTTAATGTCCTTTGACTGGCCTCAATGCTAGAAATCTGGGATTTAACCTATTTTATACAATAGAAATTTGCTTATGAATGTACTTTGACTGGCCTGAATGCTAGAAATCTGGGTTTTAACTTATTTTATACGGTATAAATTTGCTTATAAATGCACTTTGACTGGCCTCAATGCTAGAAATCTGGGTTTTAACTTATTTTATACAGTTGTAACTCGCTAATTAATGTTCTTTGACTGGCCTGAACGCTAAACAGGGTTTAAGTGTACTTTGACTGGTATTAATGCTAGAAATCTGGGATTTAACCTATTTTATACAGTCTAAACTAGGAACTGAATGTACTTTGACTGGCCTAAATGCTAGAAATCTGGGTTTTAACTTATTTTATACAGTCTCCACTAGGGTTAAAATGCACTTTGACTGGCCTCACTGCTAGAAATCTGGGTTTTAACTTATTTTATACAGTTGTAACTTGCTAAAAAATGTACTTTGCCTGGCCTTAGTACTAGAAATCTGGGTTTTAACTTATTTTATCCAGTCTATACTAGGTACTGAATGTACTTTGACTGGCCTCAATGCTAAAAATCTGGGTTTTAACTTATTTTTTACAGTCTGAATTTGCTTATAAATGTACTTTGACAGGCCTCAATGCTGGAAATCTAGGATTTAACCTATTTAGTGCAGTCCAAACTTGGTTATAAACGCACTTTGACTGGCCTCAATGCTAGAAATCCGGGTTGTGACTCATTTCATGCAGTCTAAACTTGGTTTTAAATGCACTTTGACTGGCCTCAATGCTAGAAATCTGGGTTGAAACTCATTTCATGCAGTCTAAACAAGATACTGAATGTACTTTGACTGGCCTCACTGCTAGAAATCTGGGTTTTAACTTATTTTATACAGTCTACACTGAAACTGAATGTACTTTGACTGGCCTAAATGCCAGGAATCTGGGTTTTGTCCCTTTTTATACAGTCTAAACTTCATTATGAATGAATTTTGACCAGCCTCAATGCTAGATCTGGGTTTTCACTTATTTTATACAGTCTAAACTTGGTTTTAAATCAACTTTGACAGGCCTGAGTGCTAGTAATCTGGGTTTTAACGTATTTCTTACAGTCTAAACTTGGTTTTAAATGCACTTTGACTGGCCTGAATGCTTGAAATCTGGGTTTTAACCTATTTTATTCAGTATAAACTTGGTTTTTAAATTAGTTCGACTGGCCTCAAAGCTAGAAATCTTGGTTTTGACTTATTTTATACAGTCTTTACTAGTTTCTGGATGTACTTTGACTGGCCTCAATGCTAGAAACCTAGGTTTAAACCCATTTCATGCAGTCTAAACTTGGTTTTAATAGCACTTTGACTGGCCTCAATGTTAGAAATCTGGCGTCTAACTCATTTCAGGCAGTCTAAACTAGATACTGAATGTACTTTGACTGGCCTCAATGCTAGAAATCTGGGTTTTAACTTATTTTATACAGTCAAAACTAGTTACTGAATGTATTCTGACTGGCCTGAATGCTAGAAATCTGGGTTTTAATCTATTTTATACTGTCTAAACTAGGTACTGAATGTACTTTGACTGGCCTTAATGCTAGAAATCTAGGTTTTAACTTATTTTATACAGTCAAAGTTGCTTATTTATGTATTCTGACTGGCCTCAATGCTAGAAGTCTGGGTTTTAACTTATTTTATACAGTCTACACTAGGTACTGAATGTAGTCTGACTGGCCTCACTGCTAGAAATCTGGGTTTTAACTTATTTTGTGCAGTCTATACTAGTTTCTGGATGTACTTTGACTGGCCTAAATGCTAGAAATCTGGGTTTAAACCTATTTCATGCAGTCTAAACTTGGTTTTAATAGCACTTTGACTGGCCTGAGTGCTAGAAATCTAGGTTTTAACCAATTTAATGCAGTCCAAACTTGGTTTTGAATGTACTGTGACTGGCCTCACTGCCAGAAATCTGGGTTTTAACTCATTTTATACAGTCAAAACTTGCTTATTTATGTATTCTGACTGGCCTCACTGCTAGAAATCTGGGTTTTAATGAATTTTGAACAGTCTTCACTAGGTACTGAATGTACTTTGACTGGCCTCAATGCCAGAAATCTTGGTTTTGACTTATTTTATACAGTCTATACTAGTTTCTGGATGTACTTTGACTGGCCGAAATGCTTGAAATCTGGGTTTTAACTTACATTATCCAGTCTATACTAGTAACTGAATGTACTTTGACCGGCCTCAATGCTAGAAATCTGGTTTTTAATTTATTTAATACAGTCTAAACTAGGTACTGAATGCACTTTGACTGGCCTCAATGCTAGAAATCTAGGTTTAAACCTATTTCATGCAGTCTAAACTTGGTTTTAATAGCACTTTGACTGGCCTCAATGCTAGAAATCTGGGTTTAAACTCATTTTTTATGCAGTCTAAACTAGGTACTGAATGTACTTTGACTGGCCTTAATGCTAGAAATCTGGGTTTTAACTTTGTGATTCAGTCAAAACTTGCTAATTTATGAATTCTGACTGGCCTGAATGCTAGAAATCTGGGTTTTAACCTATTTTACACTGTCTATACTAGTTTCAGGATGTACTTTGACTGGCCTAAATGCTAGAAATCTGGGTTTTAACTTATTTTATACAGTCTCCACTAGGGTTAAAATGCACTTTGACTGGCCTCACTGCTAGAAATCTAGGTTTTAACCAATTTAATGCAGTCCAAACTTGGTTTTAAACGCACTTTGACTGGCCTCAATGCTAGAAATCTGGGTTAAAACTTATTTCATGCAGTCTAAACTTGGTTTTAAATGCACTTTGACTGGCCTCAATGCTAGAAATCTGGGTTTTAACTTATTTTATACAGTCTCCACTAGGGTTAAAATGCACTTTGACTGGCCTCACTGCTAGAAATCTAGGTTTTAACCAATTTAATGCAGTCCAAACTTGGTTTTAAACGCACTTTGACTGGCCTCAATGCTAGAAATCTGGGTTAAAACTTATTTCATGCAGTCTAAACTTGGTTTTAAATGCACTTTGACTGGCCTCAATGCTAGAAATGTGGGTTGTAACTCATTTCATGCAGTCTAAACTAGATACTGAATGTACTTTGACTGGCCTCACTGCTAGAAACCTGGGTTTTAACTTATTTTATACAGTCAAAACTTGCTTTTTTATGTATTTGACTGGCCTCAATGCTAGAAATCTGGGTTTTAACTTATTTTATACAGTCTAAACTAGGTACTGGATGTACTTTGACTGGCCTCAATGCTAGAAATCTGGGTTGTAACTCATTTCATGCAGTCTAAACTAGATACTGAATGTACTTTGACTGGCCTCACTGCTAGAAACCTGGGTTTTAACTTATTTTATACAGTCAAAACTTGCTTTTTTATGTATTTGACTGGCCTCAATGCTAGAAATCTGGGTTTTAACTTATTTTATACAGTCTAAACTAGGTACTGAATGTACTTTGACTGGCCTCACTGCTAGAAATCCGGGTTTTAACTTATTTTATACAGTCAAAACTTGCTTATTTATGTATTCTGACTGGCCTCAATGCTAGAAATCTGGGTTTTAACTTATTTTATACAGTCTACACTAGGTACTGAATGTATTCTGACTGGCCTCAATACTAGAAATCTGGGTTTTAACCTTTTTTTATCCTGTCTCAACTAGGTTTTAAATGCACTTTGAATGGCCTCAATGCTAGAAATCTGGGTTTTAACTTATTTTATGCAGTCTTAACTTGGTTTTAAATACACTTTGACTAGCCGCAATGCTGAAAATCTGGGTTTTAACTAATTTTATGCAGTCTCAACTTGGTTTTAAATGCACTTTGAGCGGGCTCAATGCTAGAAATCTGGGTTTTCACCTATATATCCAGTTTAAACTAGGTGCTGAATGTACTTTGACTGGCCTCAATGCTAGAAATCTGGGTTTTAACCTATTTCATACAGTATTAACTTGGTTGTTAAATTAGTTCGACTGGCCTCAAAGCTAGAATTCTTGGTTTTAGCCTAATTTTTACAGTCTTAAATTGGTTTCATATGCACTTTGACCGGCCTCAATGCTGGAAATCTGGGTTGTGACCTAATTCATGCAGTCTACCCTGGGTACTGAATGTACTTTGACTGGCCTCAATGCTGGAAATCTGGGTTTTAACCTTATTCATGCAGTCTAAACTAGGTACTGAATGTACTTTGACTGGCCTCATTGCTAGAAATCTGGGTTTTAACTTATTTTATACAGTCAAAACTTGCTTATTTATGTATTCTGACTGGCCTGAATGCTAGAAATCTGGGTTTTAATCTATTTTATACTGTCTAAACTAGGTACTGAATGTACTTTGACTGGCCTTAATGCTAGAAATCTGGGTTTTAACTTATTTTATACAGTCAAAACTTGCTTATTTATGTATTCTGACTGGCCTCAATGCTAGAAATCTGGGTTTTAACTTATTTTATACAGTCTACACTAGGTACTGAATGTATTCTGACTGGCCTCACTGCTAGAAATCTGGGTTTTAACTTATTTTGTACAGTCTATACTAGTTTCTGGATGTACTTTGACTGGCCTAAATGCTAGAAATCTGGGTTTAAACCTATTTCATGCAGTCTAAACTTGGTTTTAATAGCACTTTGACTGGCCTGAGTGCTAGAAATCTAGGTTTTAACCAATTTAATGCAGTCCAAACTTGGTTTTTAATGTACTGTGACTGGCCTCACTGCTAGAAATCTGGGTTTTAACGTATTTTGAACAGTCTTCACTAGGTACTGAATGTACTTTGACTGGCCTCATTGCCAGAAATCTTGGTTTTGACTTATTTTATACAGTCTATACTAGTTTCTGGATGTACTTTGACTGGCCTAAAGCTTGAAATCTGGGTTTTAACTTACATAATCCAGTCTATACTAGTAACTGAATGTACTTTGACCGGCCTCAATGCTAGAAATCTGGGTTTTAATTTATTTAATACAGTCTAAACTAGGTACTGAATGCACTTTGACTGGCCTCAATGCTTGAAATCTAGGTTTAAACCTATTTCATGCAGTCTAAACTTGGTTTTAATAGCTCTTTGACTGGCCTCAATGCTAGAAATCTGGCTTCTAACTCATTTCATGCAGTCTTAACTAGGTACTGAATGTACTTTGACTGGCCTTAATGATAGAAATCTGGGTTTTAACTTTTTGATTCAGTCAAAACTTGCTAATTTATGAATTCTGAGTGGCCTGAATAATAGAAATCTGGGTTTTAACCTATTTTACACTGTCTATACTAGTTTCAGGATGTACTTTGACTGGCCTAAATGCTAGAAATCTGGGTTAAAACTTATTTCATGCAGTCTAAACTTGGTTTTAAATGCACTTTGACTGGCCTCAATGCTAGAAATCTGGGTTGTAACTCATTTCATGCAGTCTAAACTAGATACTGAATGTACTTTGACTGGCCTCACTGCTAGAAACCTGGGTTTTAACTTATTTTATACAGTCAAAACTTGCTTTTTTATGTATTCTGACTGGCCTCAATGCTAGAAATCTGGGTTTTAACTTATTTTATACAGTCTACACTAGGTACTGAATGTACTTTGACTGGCCTCAATGCTAGAAATCTGGGTTTTAACTTACTTCATGCAGTCTAAACTAGATACTGAATGTACTTTGACTGGCCTCACTGCTAGAAATCTGGGTTTAAACTTATTTTATACAGTCAAAACTAGATACTGAATGTACTTTGACTGGCCTCAATACTAGAAATCTGGGTTCTAACCTTTTTTTATCCAGTCTAAACTAGGTTTTTAAATGTACTTTGACTGTCTTCAATACTAGAAATCTGGGTTTTTACCTATTTCATACAGTCAAAACTTCGTTTTAAATGCACTTGGAATGGCCTCAATGCTAGAAATCTGGGTTTTAACTTATTTTATGCAGTCTACACTTGGTTTTAAATACACTTTGACTAGCCGCAATGCTGAAAATCTGGGTTTTAACTAATTTTATGCAGTCTCAACTTGGTTTTAAATGCACTTTGACCGGGCTCAATGCCAGAAATCTGGGTTTAACCCATTTCATGCTGTCTAAACTAGATACTGAATGTACTTTGACTGGCCTCACTGCTAGAAATCTGGGTTTTAACCTATATATCCAGTTTAAACTAGGTGCTGAATGTACTTTGACTGGCCTCAATGCTTGAAATATGGGTTTTAACTTATTTTATACAGTCAAAACTAGGTACTGAATGTACTTTGACTGGCCTCAATACTAGAAATCTTGGTTTTTACCTATTTAATACAGTCTAAACTAGGTTTAAAATGTACTTTGACTGTCTTCAATACTGGAAATCTGGGTTTTAACCTATTTTATACAGTCAAAACTTCGTTTTAAATTCACTTTGAATGGCCTCAATGCTAGAAATCTGGGTTGTAACTTATTTTATACAGTATTAACTTGCTCATAAATGTACTTTGAGTGACCTGAATGCAAGAAGTCTGGGATTTAACCTATTTTATACAGTTGAAATTTTCTTATTAATGTACTTTGACTGGCCTGAATGCTAGACATCTGGGTTTAAACTTATTTATACAGTCTAAACTTGATTTTAAATTTACTTTGACTGGTTTTAATGCTAGACATCTGGGTTTTATCTTGTTTAAGTTCATCGAAACTTGATTATAAATTTATTTGACTGGCTGAAGTGCTTGAAATCTGGGTTTTTACTTACTTTATCCAGTCAAAACTAGGTGCTGAATGTACTTTGACTGGCCTCAATGCTAGAAATCTTGGTTTTATCTTATTTCATACAGTCTAAACTTGGTTTTAAATGCACTTTGACATGCCTGAGTGCTAGAAATCTAGGTTTTTTTGACTGATTTCATCCAGTCTTAACTATGTACTGAATGTTCTTTGACTGGCCTCAATGCTGGAAATCTGGGTTTTAACTAATTTCATGCAGTCTAAACTTGGTTTTGAATGCACTTTGACTGGCCTCAATGCTAGAAATCTGGGTTGATACTCATTTCATGCAGTCTAAAGTAGATACTGAATGTAATTTGACTGGCCTCACTGCTAGAAATCTGGGTTTAAACTTATTTTATACAGTCTACACTCGGTACTGAATGTACTTTGACTTGCCTCAATGCTAGAAATCTGGGTTTTGACTTATTTTATACAGTCTAAACTTGGTTTTGAATCAACTTTGTCAGGCCTGAATTCTAGAAATCTGGGTTTTAACGTATTTAATGCAGTCCAAACTTGGTTATAAAATTAGTTCGACTGGCCTCAAAGCTAGAAATCTAGGTTTTAGCCTAATTTTTACAGTCTTAACTTGGTTCTAAATGCACTTTGACTGGCCTCAATGCTGGAAATCTGGGTTTTAACTTATTTTATTCAGTCAAAACTAGGTACTGAATGTAATTTGACCGGCATTAATGCTTGAAATCTGGGTTTTAACTTATTTTATCCAGTCTATACTGGTAACTGAATGCACTTTGACTGGCCTCAATGCTGGAAATCTGGGTTTAAACATATTTCATGCAGTTTAAACTTGGTTTTAATAGCACTTTGACTGGCCTCAATGCTAGAAATCTGGGTTTTAACTTATTTGATACAGTCTACACTAGGTACTGAATGTACTTTGACTGGCCTCAATGCCAGAAATCTGGGTTTTGACTTATTTTATTCAGTCTAAACTAGTTTCTGGATGTACTTTGCCTGGCCTTAGTACTAGAAATCTGGGTTTTAACTTATTTTATCCAGTCTATACTAGTAACTTAATGTACTTTGACTGGCCTCAATTCTGGAAATCTAGGATTTTACCTATTGAATGCAGTCCAAACTTGGTTTTAAACGCACTTTGACTGGCCTCAATGCTAGAAATCTGTGTTTTAACTTATTTCATGCAGTCTAAACTTGCTTATTTATGTATTCTGACTGACCACAATGTTAGAAATCTTGGTTTAAACTTATTTTATACAGTCTACACTAGGGTTAAAATGTACTTTGACTGGCCTCAATGCCAGAAATCTTGGTTTTGACTTATTTTATACAGTCTAAACTAGTTTCTGGATGTACTTTGACTGGCCTAAATGCTTGAAATCTGGGTTTTAACTTATTTTATCCAGTCATAACTAGTAACTGAATGTACTTTGACTGGCCTCAATGCTAGAAATCTTGGTTTTAACCTTTTTTTATACTGTCTATACTAGTTTCTGGATGTACTTTGACTGGCCTAAATGCTAGTAATCTGGGTTTTAACTTATATATCCGGTCAAAACTAGGTACTGAATGTACTTTGACTGGCCTCAATGCTGGAAATCTGGGTTTTAACTTATTTATACGGTCTAAACTTGATTATAAATTTACTTTGACTCATTAAATGCTAGACATCTTGGTTTTATCTTGTTTAAATCCATCGAAACTTGATTATAAATTTACTTTGACTGGCCTCATTGCTTGAAATCTGGGTTTTAACATATTTTATACAGTCAAAACTAGGTACTGAATGTACTTTGACTGGCCTCAATGCTAGAAATCTGGGTTTTAACTTATTTTATTTATTCAAAACTTGCTTATTTATTTATTCTGACTGGCCTCAATGCTGGAAATCTGGGTTTTAACTTATTTATACGGTCATAACTTGATTATAAATTTACTTTCACTGGTTAAATGCTAGACATCTGGGTTTTATCTTGTTTAAGTTCATCGAAACTTGATTATAAATTTACTTTGACTGGCCTCAATGCTTGAAATCTGGGTTTTAACTTATTTTATACAGTCAAAACTAGGTACTGAATGTACTTTGACTGGCCTCAATGCTAGAAATCTGGGTTTTAACTTATTTTATTCAGTCAAAACTTGCTTATTTATGTATTCTGACTGGCCTCAATGCTAGAAATCTGGTTTTTAACTTGTTTTATCCAGTCTACACTAGGTACTGAATGTACTTTGACTGGCCTCAATGCTAGAAATCTGGGTTTAAACTTATTTCATGCAGTCTAAACTAGATACTGAATGTACTTTGACTGGCCTCACTGCTAGAAATCTGGGTTTTAACTTATTTGATACAGTCAAAACTTGCTAATTTATGTATTCTGACTGGCCTCAATGCTAGAAATCTGGGTTTTAACTTATTTTGTACAGTCTATACTAGTTTCGGGATGTACTTTGACTGGCCTCACTGCTAGAAATCTGGGTTTTAACTTATTTTATACAGTCTATACTAGTTTCTGGATGTACTTTGACTGGCCTCAATGCTAGAAATCTAGGTTTAAACCAATTTAATGCAGTACAAATATGGTTTTAAACGCACTTTGACTGGCCTCAATGCTTGAAATCTGGGTTTAAACTTATTTCATGCAGTCTAAACTAGATACTGAATGTACTTTGACTGGCCTCACTGCTAGAAATCTGGGTTTTAACTTATTTTATACAGTCTACACTAGGTACTGAATGTACTTTGACTGGCCTCAATGCCAGAAATCTGGGTTTTGACTTATTTTATACAGTCTAAACTAGTTTCTGGATGTACTTTGACTGGCCTCACTGCTAGAAATCTGGGTTTTAACTTATTTTGTACAGACTACACTAGGTACTGAATGTACTCTGACTGGCCTCAATGCTAGAAATCTGGGTTCAAACTTATTTTATACAGTCAAAACTTGCTTATTTATGTATTTTGACTGGCCTTAATGCTAGAAATCTGGGTTTTAACTTATTTTATACAGTCTACACTAGGGTTTTAATGCACTTTGACTGGCCTCAATGCTAGAAATCGTGGTTTTTACATATTTTATACAGTCTACACTAGGTACTGAATTTACTTTGACTGGCCTCAATGCCAAAAATCTGGGTTTTGTCCCTTTTTATACAGTCTAAACTTCATTATAAATGAACTTTTACTGGCTTCAATGCCAGAAATCTGGGTTTAAACTTATTTTATCCAGTCTATACTAGTAACTGAATTTACTTTGACTGGCCTCAATGCTGGAAAACTGGGTTTATACCTATTTCATGCAGTCTACACTTGGTCTTAATTGCACTTTGACTGGCCTGAATGCTTTAAATCTGTGTTTTAAGTTATTTCATGCAGTCTACACTAGGTACTGAATGTACTTTGACTGGCCTCAATGCTTGAAATCTGGGTTTTAACTCAATTTATACAGTCTACACTAGGTACTGAATGTACTTTGACTGGCCTCACTGCTGGAAATCTGGGTTTTCACCTATATAATGCAGTCCAAACTTGTTTATAAATTATTTTAAACTTATTTTATCCAGTCTATACTAGTAACTGAGTGCACTTTGACTGGCCTCAATGCTAGAAATCTGGGTTTTAACCTATTTTATACTGTCTAAACCAGGTACTGAATGTACTTTGACTGGCCTAAATGCTAGAAATCTGGGTTTTAACTTATTTTATACAGTCAAGACTTGCTTATTTATGTATTCTGACTGGCCTCAATGCTAGAAATCTGGGTTTAAACTTATTTTATACAGTCTACACTAGGTACTGAATGTACTTTGACTGGCCTCAATGCCAGAAATCTGGGTTTTGACTTATTTCATGCAGTCTAAACTTGGTTTTAAATTCACTTCTACTGGCCTCAATGCTAGAAATCTGGGTTTTAACTTATTTTATACAGTCAAAACTTGCTAATTTATGTATTCTGACTGGCCTGAATGCTTGAAATCTGGGTTTTAATCTATTTTATACTGTCTAAACTAGGTACTGAATGTACTTTGACTGGCCTTAATGCTAGAAATCTGGGTTTTAACTTATTTTATACAGTCTACACTAGGGTTTAAATGCACTTTGACTGTCCTGAGTGCTAGAAATCTAGGTTTTTTTGACTGATTACATCCAGTCTTAACTATTTACTGTATGATCTTTGACTGGCCTCAATGCTGGAAATCTGGGTTTTAACTTATTACATGCAGTCTAAAATTGGTTTTGAATGCACTTTGACTGGCCTCAATGCTAGAAATCTGGGTTGATACTCATTTCATGCAGTCTAAACTAGATACTGAATGTAATTTGACTGGCCTAAATGCTGGAAAACTGGGTTTAAACTTATTTTATACAGTCTACACTCGGTACTGAATGTACTTTGACTGGCCTCAATGCCAGAAATCTGGGTTTTGACTTATTTTATACAGTCTAAACTAGTTTCTGGATGTACTTTGACTGGCCTCACTGCTAGAAATCTGGGTTTTCACTTATTTTGTACAGTCTACACTAGGTACTGAATGTACTTTGACAGACCTCAATGCTAGAAATCTGGGTTTAAACTTATTTTATACAGTCAAAACTTGCTTATTTATGTATTCTGACTGGCCTCAATGCTAGAAATCTGGGTTTAAACTTATTTTATACAGTCTACACTAGGGTTTAAATGCACTTTGACTGGCCTCAATGCTAGAAATCTTGGTTTTTACATATTTTATACAGTCTACACTAGGTACTGAATTTACTTTGACTGGCCTCAATGCCATAAATCTGGGTTTTGTCCCTTTTTATACAGTCTAAACTTCATTATAAATGAACTTTGACTGGCTTCAATGCCAGAAATCTGGGTTTAAACTTATTTTATCAAGTCTATACTAGTAACTGAATGTACTTTGACTGGCCTCAATGCTGGAAAACTGGGTTTATACCTATTTCATGCAGTCTAAACTAGATACTGAATGTACTTTGACTGGCCTCACTGCTAGAAATCTGGGTTTTAACCTATTTTATACTGTCTAAACTAGGTACTGAATGTACTTTGACTGGCCTAAATGCTAGAAATCTGGGTTTTAACTTATTTTATACAGTCAAGACTTGCTTATTTATGTATTCTGACTGGCCTCAATGCTAGAAATCTGGGTTTTAACTCATTCAATACAGGCTACACTAGGTACTGAATGTACTTTGACTGGCCTCAATGCCAGAAATCTGGGTTTGACCTATTTTATACAGTCTAAACTAGTTTCTGGATGTACTTTGCCTGGCCTCACTGCTAGAAATCTGGGTTTTAACTTATTTATCCAGTCTATACTAGTAACTGAATGTACTTTGACTGGCCTCAATGCTGGAAATCTGGGTTTAAACATATTTAATGCAGTCCAAACTTGGTTTTAAATGCACTTTGACCGGCTTCAATGCTAGAAATCTGGGTTCAAATTTATTTCATGCAGTCTAAACTTGGTTTCAAATTCACTTCTACTGGCCTCAATGCTACAAATCTGGGTTTTAACTTATTTTATACAGTATAAACTTGCTAATTTATGTATTCTGACTGGCCTGAATGCTAGAAATCTGGGTTTTAATCTATTTTATACTGTCTAAACTATGTACTGAATGTATTTTGACTGGCCTTAATGCTAGAAATCTGGGTTTTAACTTATTTTATACAGTCTACACTAGGGTTTAAATGCACTTTGACTGTCCTGAGTGCTAGAAAGCTAGGTTTTTTTGACTGATATCATCCAGTCTTAACTATTTACTGAATGTTCTTTGACTGGCCTCAATGCTGGAAATCTGGGTTTTAACTTATTACATGCAGTCTAATTTGGTTTTGAATGCACTTTGACTGGCCTCAATGCTAGAAATCTGGGTTGATACTCATTTCATGCAGTCTAAAGTAGATACTGAATGTAATTTGACTGGCCTCACTGCTAGAAATCTGGGTTTAAACTTATTTTATACAGTCTACACTAGGTACTGAATGTACTTTGACTGGCCTCAATGCTAGAAATCTGGGTTTTGACTTATTTTATACAGTCTAAACTTGGTTTTGAATCAACTTTGACAGGCCTGAATGCTAGAAATCTGGGTTTTAACGTATTTAATGCAGTCCAAACTTGGTTTTAAAATTAGTTCGACTGGCCTCACTGCCAGAAATCTAGGTTTTAGCCTAATTTTTACAGTCATAACTTGGTTTTAAATGCACTTTGACTGGCCTCATTGTTGGAAATCTGGGTTTAAACCCTAATTCATGCAGTCTAAACTAGGTACTGCATGTAATTTGACGGGCCTTAATGCTTGAAATCTGGGTTTTAACTTATTTTATCCAGTCTATACTAGTAACTGAATGCACTTTTAATGGCCTCAATGCTGGAAATCTGGGTTAAAACATATTTCATGCAGTTTAAACTTGGTTTTAATAGCACTTTGACTGGCCTCAATGCTAGAAATCTGGGTTTAAACTTATTTGATACAGTCTATTCTAGGTACTGAATGTACTTTGACTGGCCTCAATGCCAGAAATCTGGGTTTTGACTTATTTTATACAGTCTAAACTAGTTTCTGGATGTACTTTGCCTGGCCTTAGTACTAGACATCTGGGTTTTAACTTATTTTATCCAGTCTATACTAGTAACTGAATGTACTGTGACAGACCTCAATGCTAGAAATCTAGGAGTTAACCTATTTATTGCAGTCCAAACTTGGTTTAAAACCTACTTTGACTGGCCTCAATGCTAGAAATCTTGGTTTTTACATATTTCATACAGTCTACACTTGGTTTTAAATGTACTTTGACTGGCTTCAATGCTAGAAATCTGGGTTTTAATTTATTTTATACAGTCTAAACTAGGGTCTGAATGCACTTTGACTGGCCTCAATGCTAGAAATCTAGGTTTAAAACTATTTCATGCAGTCTTAACTTGGTTTTAAATGCACTTTGACTGGCCTCAATGCTAGAAATCTTGGTTTTCACATATTTTATTCAGTCTACACTTGGTACTGAATTTACTATGACTGGCCTCAATGCCAGAAATCTGGGTTTTGTCCCTTTTTATACAGTCTAAACTTCATTATAAATGAACTTTGACTGGCCTCAATGCTAGAAATCTGGGTTTAAACTTATTTCATACAATCAAAACTAGGTACTGAATGTACTTGAACTGGCCTCAATGCTGGAAATCTGGGTTTATACCTATTTCATGCAGTCTACACTTGGTCTTAATTGCACTTTGACTGGCCTGAATGCTTTAAATCTGGGTTTTAACTTATTTCATGCAGTCTACACCTGGTACTGAATGTACTTTGACTGGCCTCACTGCTGGAAATCTGGGTTTTCACCTATTTATTGCAGTCCAAACTTGTTTATAAATTATTTTAAACTTATTTTATCCAGTCTATACTAGTTACTGAGTGCACTTTGACTGGCCTCAATGCTAGAAATCTGGGTTTTAACCTATTTTATACTGTCAAGACTTGCTTATTTATGTATTCTGACTGGCCTCAATGCTAGAAATCTGGGTTTTAACTTATTCGATACAGTCTATACTAGGTACTGAATGTACTTTGACTGGCCTTAATGCCAGAAATCTGGGTTTTGACTTATTTTATACAGTCTAAACTAGTTTCTGGATGTACTTTGCCTGGCCTAAATGCTTGAAATCTGGGTTTTAATTATTTTATCCAGTCTATACCAGTAACTGAATGTACTTTGACTGGCCTCAATGCTGGAAATCTGGGTTTAAACATATTTAATGCAGTCCAAACTTGGTTTTAAAGGCACTTTGACTGGCCTCACTCCCAGAAATCTGGGTTCAAACTTATTTCATGCAGTCTAAACTTGGTTTTAAATGCACTTCTACTGGCCTCAATGCTAGAAATCTGGGTTTAAATTTATTTATACAGTCTATACTAGGTACTGAATGTACTTTGACTGGCCTCAATGCCAGAAATCTGGGTTTTGACTTATTTTATACAGTCTAAACTAGTTTCTGGCTGTACTTTGCCTGGCCGAAGTACTAGAAATCTGGGTTCAAACTTATTCGATACAGTCTACACTAGGTACTGAATGCACTTTGACTGGCCTCAATGCCAGAAATCTAGGTTTAAACCTATTTCATGCAGTCTAAACTTGCTTATTTATGTATTCTGACTGACCTCAATGCTAGAAATCTGGGTTTTAACCTATTTAATGCAGTCCAAACTTACTTTTAAACGCACTTTGACTGGCCTCAATGCTAGAAATCTGGGTTTTAACTTATTTCATGCAGTCTACACTTGGTACTGAATGTACTTTGACTGGCCTAAATGCTTGAAATCTGGGTTTTAACTAATTTTATCCAATCTATACTAGTAACTGAATGTACTTTGACTGGCCTCAATGCTAGAAATCTGGGTTTAAACCTATTTTATACAGTCTACACTAGGTACTGAATGCACTTTGACTGGCCTCACTGCTAGAAATCTAGGTTTAAACCTATTTCATGCAGTCTAAACTTGCTTATTTATGTATTCTGACTGACCTCAATGCTAGAAATCTGGGTTTTAACCTATTTAATGCAGTCCAAACTTGGTTTTAAACGCACTTTGACTGGCCTCAATGCTAGAAATCTGGGTTCAAACTTATTTCATGCAGTCTAAACTTGCTTATTTATGTATTCTGACTGACCTCAATGCTAGAAATCTGGGTTTTAACTCATTTCATGCAGTCTACGCTTGGTACTGAATGTACTTT
The DNA here is from genome assembly GCA_008086565.1 of Thalassoma bifasciatum. NCBI lineage: Eukaryota > Metazoa > Chordata > Actinopteri > Labriformes > Labridae > Thalassoma > Thalassoma bifasciatum. Next base: position 12,745 of record RPOG01005574.1, on the reverse strand, counting down.
GACTGGCCTCAATGCTTGAAATCTCGGTTTTAACTCATTTTATACAGTCTACACTAGGTACTGAATGTACTTTGACTGGCCTCACTGCTGGAAATCTGGGTTTTGACCTATTTAATGCAGTCAAAACTTGTTTATAAATTATTTTAAACTTATTTTATCCAGTCTATACTAGTAACTGAGTGCACTTTGACTGGCCTCAATGCTAGAAATCTGGGTTGAATGTCATTTCATGCAGTCTAAACTAGATACTGAATGAATTTTGACTGGCTTCAATGCTAGAAATCTGGGTTTTAACTTATTTTATACTGTGTAAACTAGGTTCTGAATGTACTTTGACTGGTCTAAATGCTAGAAATCTGGGTTTTAACTTATTTTATACAGTCAAGACTTGCTTATTTATGTATTCTGACTGGCCTCAATGCTAGAAATCTGGGTTTCAATTTATTTTATACAGTCTAAACTAGGTACTGAGTGCACTTTGACTGGCCTCAATGCTATAAATCTAGGTTTAAACCTATTTCATGCAGTCTAAACTTGGTTTAAATGCACTTCTACTGGCCTCAATGCTAGAAATCTGGGTTGAAACTCCTTTCATGCAGTCTAAACTAGATACTGAATGTACTTTGACTGCCCTCACTGCTAGAAATCTGGGTTTTAACTTATTTTATACAGTCAAGACTTGCTTATTTATGTTTTCTGACAGGCCTCACTGCCAGAAATCTGGGTTGTAACTTATTTTATACAGTCTAAACTAGTTTCTCGATGTACTTTGACTGACCTCAATGCTAAAAATCTGGGATTTAACTTGTTTTAAACAGTCAAAACTTGGTTAGAAATGCACTTTGACTGGCCTCTCTGCTAGAAATCTGGGTTTCACCTATTTAATACAGTCTAAACTAGGTATAAAATGTACTTTGACTGGCATCAATGCTAGAAATCTGGGTTTAAACCTATTTTATACAGTCTAAACTTGATTAGAAATGCACTTTGACTGGCCTCAATGCTAGAAATCTGGGTTTTAACTTATTTTATTCTGTCTTAACTAGGGACTGAATGTACTCTGACTGGCCTCAATGCTAGAAATCTGGGTTTTAACTAATTCTATACTGTCAGAACTAGGTACTGAATGTACTTTGACTGGCCTCAATGCTGGAAATCTGGGTTTTAACCTATTTCATGCAGTCTACACTTGGTTTTAAATGCACTTTGACTAGCCTCACTGCTTGAAATCTGGGTTTTAACTTATATATCCAGTCTACACTAGTTACTGAATGCACTTTGACTGGCCTCAATGCTAGAAATCTGGGTTGTTNTTGACTGGCCTCAATGCTAGAAATCTGGGTTTTAACTTATTTTATTCTGTCTTAACTAGGGACTGAATGTACTCTGACTGGCCTCAATGCTAGAAATCTGGGTTTTAACTAATTCTATACTGTCAGAACTAGGTACTGAATGTACTTTGACTGGCCTCAATGCTGGAAATCTGGGTTTTAACCTATTTCATGCAGTCTACACTTGGTTTTAAATGCACTTTGACTAGCCTCACTGCTTGAAATCTGGGTTTTAACTTATATATCCAGTCTACACTAGTTACTGAATGCACTTTGACTGGCCTCAATGCTAGAAATCTGGGTTGTTTCTCATTTCATACAGTCTAAACTAGATACTGAATGTAATTTGACTGGCCTCACTGCTAGAAATCTGGGTTGAAACTCCTTTCATGCAGTCTAAACTAGATACTGAATGTACTTTGACTGCCCTCACTGCTAGAAATCTGGGTTTTAACTTATTTTATACAGTCAAGACTTGCTTATTTATGTTTTCTGACAGGCCTCACTGCCAGAAATCTGGGTTGTAACTTATTTTATACAGTCTAAACTAGTTTCCCGATGTACTTTGACTGACCTCAATGCTAAAAATCTGGGATTTAACTTGTTTCAAACAGTCAAAACTTGGTTAGAAATGCACTTTGACTGGCCTCTCTGCTAGAAATCTGGGTTTCACCTATTTAATACAGTCTAAACTAGGTATAAAATGTACTTTGACTGGCATCAATGCTAGAAATCTGGGTTTAAACCTATTTTATACAGTCTAAACTTGATTAGAAATGCACTTTGACTGGCCTCAATGCTAGAAATCTGGGTTTTAACTAATTCTATACTGTCAGAACTAGGTACTGAATGTACTTTGACTGGCCTCAATGCTGGAAATCTGGGTTTTAACCTATTTCATGCAGTCTACACTTGGTTTTAAATGCACTTTGACTAGCCTCACTGCTTGAAATCTGGGTTTTAACTTATATATCCAGTCTACACTAGTTACTGAATGCACTTTGACTGGCCTCAATGCTAGAAATCTGGGTTGTTACTCATTTCATACAGTCTAAACTAGATACTGAATGTAATTTGACTGGCCTCACTGCTAGAAATCTGGGTTTTAACTTATTTTATACAGTCAAAACTAGGTGCTGAATGTACTTTGACTGGCCTAAATGCTAGAAATCTTGGTTTTCACTTATTTCATTCAGTCTAAACTTGGTTTTAAATGCACTTTGACTGGCCTCAATGCTAGAAATCTAGGTTTTTTTGACTGATTTCATCCAGTCTTAACTATGTACTGAATGTTCTTTGACTGGTCTAAATGCTAGAAATCTGGGTTTAAACCTATTTCATGCAGTCTAAATTTGGTTTTAATAGCACTTTGACTGGCCTCAATGCAAAAAATCTGGGTTTTGATTTATTTTATACAGTATAAACTCGGTACTGAATGTACTTTGACTGGCCTCAATGCCAGAAATCTGGGTTTTGTCCCTTTTTATACAGTCAAAACTTCATTGTGAATGAATTTTGACTGGCTTCAATGCTAGAAATCTGGGTTTTAACTTATTTTATTCTGTCTTAACTAGGGACTGAATGCACTTTGACTGGCCTCAATGCTAGAAATCTAGGTTTATACCTAATTCATGCAGTCTAAACTTGGTTTTAATGCACTTCTACTGGCCTCAATGCTAGAAATCCTGGTTTCAATTTATTTGATACAGTCTAAACTAGGTACTGAATGCACTTTGACTGGCCTCAATGCTAGAAATCTGGGTTTAAACCTATTTCATGCAGTCTAAATTTGGTTTTAATAGCACTTTGACTGGCCTCAATGCAAAAAATCTGGGTTTTGATTTATTTTATACAGTCTAAACTCGGTACTGAATGTACTTTGACTGGCCTCAGTGCCAGAAATCTGGGTTTTGTCCCTTTTTATACAGTCAAAACTTCATTGTGAATGAATTTTGACTGGCTTCAATGCTAGAAATCTGGGTTTTAACTTATTTTATTCTGTCTTAACTAGGGACTGAATGCACTTTGACTGGCCTCAATGCTAGAAATCTAGGTTTATACCTATTTCATGCAGTCTAAACTTGGTTTTAATGCACTTCTACTGGCCTCAATGCTAGAAATCCTGGTTTCAATTTATTTTATACAGTCTAAACTAGGTACTGATTGCACTTTGACTGGCCTCAATGCTAGAAATCTAGGTTTAAACCTATTTCATGCAGTCTAAACTTGGTTAAAATGCACTTCTACTGGCCTCAATGCTAGAAATCTGGGTTGAAACTCCTTTCATGCAGTCCAAACTAGATACTGAATGTACTTTGACTTGCCTCACTGCTAGAAATCTGGGATTTAGCTTATTTTATACAGTCAAGACTTGCTTATTTATGTTTTCTGACTGGCCTCACTGCCAGAAATCTGGGTTGTAACTTATTTTATACAGTCTAAACTAGTTTCTCGATGTACTTTGACTGGCCTCAATGCTAAAAATCTGGGATTTAACTTGTTTTAAACAGTCAAAACTTGGTTAGAAATGCACTTTGACTGGCCTCTCTGCTAGAAATCTGGGTTTCACCTATTTAATACAGTCTAAACTAGGTATAAAATGTACTTTTACTGGCATCAATGCTAGAAATCTGGGTTTAAACCTATTTTTTACAGTCTAAACTTGATTAGAAATGCACTTTGACTGGCCTCAATGCTAGAAATCTGGGTTTTAACTTATTTTATTCTGTCTTAACTAGGGACTGAATGTACTCTGACTGGCCTCAATGCTAGAAATCTGGGTTTTAACTAATTCTATACTGTCATGACTAGGTACTGAATGTACTTTGACTGGCCTCAATGCTGGAAATCTGGGTTTTAACCTATTTCATGCAGTCTACACTTGGTTTTAAATGCACTTTGACTAGCCTCACTGCTTGAAATCTGGGTTTTAACTTATTTATCCAGTCTACGCTAGTTACTGAATGTACTTTGACTGGCCTTAATGCTAGAAATCTGGGTTTTCACTTATTTCATTCAGTCTAAACTTGGTTTAAAATGCACATTGACTCGCCTGAGTGCTAGAAATCTAGGTTTAAACCTATTTCATGCAGTCTAAACTTGGTTTTAAATGTACTTTGACTGGCATCAATGCTAGAAATCTGGGTTTTAACCTATTCTATACAGTCTAAACTTGATTAGAAATGCACTTTGACTGGCCTCAATGCTAGAAATCTGGGTTTTAACCTTTTTAATACAGTCTAAACTAGGTATAAAATGTACTTTGACTGGTTTTAATGCTAGAAATCTGTGATTAAACTTATTTTATACTCTAAACTTGGTTATATATATGTATGTGGGCTGGCCTCAATGCTAGAATTCTGGGTTGAAAGTGACTTTATACAGTTGAATCTCGGTTATAAATGTACTTTGACTGGTTTTAATGCTAAAAATCTGGGTTTTTACTTATTTTATACTGTCTGAACTAGGTATTGAATGTGCTTTGACTTGTCTCAATAATAGAAATCTGGGTTTAAACCTATTTTATATAGTCTAAACTTGGTGATGAATGCACTTTGACTGGCTTCAATGCCAGAAATCTGGGAATTCACTTATTTTATCCAGTCTAAATTTGCCCATAAATGACCTTTGATTGGCCTCAATGCTAGAAATCTGGGATTAAACCTATTTCATACAGTCTAAATTTGGTTTTTTTGTTTTTTAAAAAAAAATATTTTCATGGGCTTTTCTGCCTTTAATCAGACAGGGGAGGACAGTGGATAGAGCAGGAAATGGGGTGAGAGAGTGGGGAATGACATGCGGGAAACAGGCCACAGGCGGGAATTGAACCCGGGCCACCCGCTCGAGGGCAAGCCTCATGGTGCGCGGCCACATCCACTAGGCCATCTGCGCCCCCTAAATTTGGTTTTAAATGCACTTTGACTGACCTGAATGCTAGAAATCTGGGATTTAACCTATTTTATACAGTCTAACCTTGGTTTTAAATGCACTTTGACTGGCCTGAATGCTAGAAATCTTGGTTTTTGGCTTTTTTAATACACGAACATTGCTTATAAATGTACTTTGACTGGTTTTAATGCTAGACATCTGGGTTTTCACCTATTTTGTGCAGTCAAAACTTGGTTTTAAATGCACTTTGACTGGCCTCAATGCAAAAAATCTGGGTTTTAATTTATTTTATACAGTCTAAACTAGGTACTGAATGTACTTTGACTGGCCTCTATGCCAGGAATCTGGGTTTTGTCCCTTTTTATACAGTCTAAACTTCATTGTGAATGAATTTTGACTGGCCTCAATGCTAGAAATCTGGGTTTTAACTTATTTTATTCTGTCTTAACTAGGGACTGAATGTACTCTGACTGGCCTCAATGCTAGAAATCTGGGTTTTAACTTATTCTATACTGTCAGAACTAGGTACTGAATGTAATTTGACTGGCCTCAATGCTGGAAATCTGGGTTTAAACATATTTAATGCAGTCTACACTTGGTTTTAAATGCACTTTGACTAGCCTCACTGCTTGAAATCTGGGTTTTAACTTATTTATCCAGTCTACACTAGTTACTGAATGTACTTTGACTGGCCTTAATGCTAGAAATCTGGGTTTTCACTTATTTCATTCAGTCTAAACTTGGTTTAAAATGCACTTTGACTCGCCTGAGTGCTAGAAATCTAGGTTTAAACCTATTTCATGCAGTCTAAACTTGGTTTTAAATGCACTTTGACTGGCCTCAATGCTGGAAATCTAGGATTTAACCTATTTAATGCAGTCCAAACTTGGTTTTTAACGGACTTTGACTGGCCTGAGTGCTACAAATCTGGGTTTAAACTTATTTCATGCAGTCTAAACTTGGTTTAATATGCACTTTGACTCGCCTGAGTGCTAGAAATCTAGGTTTAAACCTATTTCATGCAGTCTAAACTTGGTTTTAAATGCACTTTGACTGGCCTCAATGCTGGAAATCTAGGATTTAACCTATTTAATGCAGTCCAAACTTGGTTTTTAACGCACTTTGACTGGCCTGAGTGCTAGAAATCTGGGTTTAAACTTATTTCATGCAGTCTTAACTCGGTTTAATATGCACTTTGACTGGCCTCAATGCTAGAACTCTGGGTTGTAACTCATTTCATGCAGTCTAAACTAGAAATTGAATGTACTTTGACTGGCCTCACTGCTAGAAATCTGGGTTGTAACTTATTTTATACATTCAAAACTTGCTGATTTATGTGTTCTGACTGGCCTCACTGCTACAAATCTGGGTTTAAACTTATTTCATGCAGTCTTAACTCGGTTTAATATGCACTTTGACTGGCCTCAATGCTAGAACTCTGGGTTGTAACTCATTTCATGCAGTCTAAACTAGAAATTGAATGTACTTTGACTGGCCTCACTGCTAGAAATCTGGGTTGTAACTTATTTTATACATTCAAAACTTGCTGATTTATGTGTTCTGACTGGCCTCACTGCTACAAATCTGGGTTTAAACTTATTTTATACAGTCTAAACTTGCTTATTTATGTATTCTGACAGGCCTCACTGCTAGAAATCTGGGATTTGACTTATTTTATACAGTCTACACTAGGTACTGAATTTACTTTGACTGGCCTCAATGCCAGAAATCTGTGTTTTGACTTATTTTATCCAGTCTAAACTAGTTTCTGGATGTACTTTGACTGGCCTAAATGCTTGAAATCTAGGTTTTAACTTATTTTATCCAGTCTTTACTAGTAACTGAATGTACTTTGACTGGCCTCAATGCTAGAAATCTGGGTTTTAATTTATTTTATACAGTCTATACTAGGTACTGAATGCACTTTGACTGGCCTCAATGCTAGAAATCTAGGTTTAAACCTATTTCATGCAGTCTAAACTTGGTTTGAAATGCTTTTTGACTGGCCTCAATGCAAAAAATCTGGGTTTTAACCTATTTTATACAGTCAAAACTTGCTGATTTATGTATTCTGACTGGCCTCACTGCTAGAAATCTGGGTTTAAACTTATTTTATACAGTCTACACTAGGTTTTAAATGCTTTTTGACTGGCCTCAATGCCAGAAATCTGGGTTTTGTCCCTTTTTGTACAGTCTAAACTTCATTGTGAATGAATTTTGACTGGCTTCAATGCTAGAAATCTGGGTTTTAACTTATTTTATACTGTCAAAACTAGGTACTGAATGTACTTTGACTGGCCTCAATGCTGGAAATCTGGGTTTCACCTATTTCACCTATTTCTGGATGTACTTTGACTGGCCTAAATGCTTGAATCAAGGTTTTAACTTATTTTATACAGTCTTTACTAGTAACTGAATGTACTTTGACTGGCCTCAATGCTAGAAATCTGGGTTTAAACTTATTTTATACAGTCTATACTAGGTACTGAATGCACTTTGACTGGCCTCAATGCTAGAAATCTAGGTTTAAACCTATTTCATGCAGTCTAAACTTGGTTTGAAATGCACTTTGACTGGCCTCACTGCTAGAAATCTGGGTTTTAACTTATTTTATACAGTCAAAACTTGCTGATTTATGTATTTTGACTGGCCTCACTGCTAGAAATCTGGGTTTAAACTTATTTTATACAGTCTACACTAGGTTTTAAATGCTTTTTGACTGGCCTCAATGCCAGAAATCTGGGTTTTGTCCCTTTTTGTACAGTCTAAACTTCATTGTGAATGAATTTTGACTGGCTTCAATGCTAGAAATCTGGGTTTTCACTTATTTCATTCAGTCTAAACTTGGTTTAAAATGCACTTTGACTCGCCTGAGTGCTAGAAATCTAGGTTTAAACCTATTTCATGCAGTCTAAACTTGGTTTTAAATGCACTTTGACTGGCCTCAATGCTGGAAATCTAGGATTTAACCTATTTAATGCAGTCCAAACTTGGTTTTTAACGCACTTTGACTGGCCTGAGTGCTAGAAATCTGGGTTTAAACTTATTTCATGCAGTCTAAACTCGGTTTAATATGCACTTTGACTGGCCTCAATGCTAGAACTCTGGGTTGTAACTCATTTCATGCAGTCTAAACTAGAAATTGAATGTACTTTGACTGGCCTCACTGCTAGAAATCTGGGTTGTAACTTATTTTATACATTCAAAACTTGCTGATTTATGTGTTCTGACTGGCCTCACTGCTACAAATCTGGGTTTAAACTTATTTTATACAGTCTAAACTTGCTTATTTATGTATTCTGACAGGCCTCACTGCTAGAAATCTGGGATTTGACTTATTTTATACAGTCTACACTAGGTACTGAATTTACTTTGACTGGCCTCAATGCCAGAAATCTGTGTTTTGACTTATTTTATCCAGTCTAAACTAGTTTCTGGATGTACTTTGACTGGCCTAAATGCTTGAAATCTAGGTTTTAACTTATTTTATCCAGTCTTTACTAGTAACTGAATGTACTTTGACTGGCCTCAATGCTAGAAATCTGGGTTTTAATTTATTTTATACAGTCTATACTAGGTACTGAATGCACTTTGACTCGCCTGAGTGCTAGAAATCTAGGTTTAAACCTATTTCATGCAGTCTAAACTTGGTTTTAAATGCACTTTGACTGGCCTCAATGCTGGAAATCTAGGATTTAACCTATTTAATGCAGTCCAAACTTGGTTTTTAACGCACTTTGACTGGCCTGAGTGCTAGAAATCTGGGTTTAAACTTATTTCATGCAGTCTAAACTCGGTTTAATATGCACTTTGACTGGCCTCAATGCTGGAAATCTGGGTTTCACCTATTTAATACAGTCTAAACTAGGTATAAAATGTACTTTGACTGGCCTCACTGCTAGAAATCTGGGTTAAAACCTATTTTATACAGTCTAAACTTGATTAGAAATTCACTTTGACTGGCCTCAATGATAGAAATCTGGGTTTTAACCTTTTTAATACAGTCTAAACTAGGTATAAAATGTACTTTGACTGGCTTCAATGCTAGAAATCTGGGTTTTGACTTATTTCTATACAGTCTAAACTAGTGTCTGGATGTACTTTGCCTGGCCTAAATGCTTGAAATCTGGGTTTTAACTTATTTTATCCAGTCTATACTAGTAACTGAATGTACTTTGACTGGCCTCAATGCTGGAAATCTGGGTTTAAACATATTTAATGCTGTCCAAACTTGGTTTGAAATGCACTTTGACTGGCCTCAATGCTAGAAATCTGGGTTTAAACTCATTTCATGCAGTCTAAACTTGGTTTTCAATGCTCTTTGACTGGCCTCAATGCTAGAAATCTGGGTTGTAACTCATTCCATACAGTCTAAACTAGATACTGAATGTACTTTGACTGGCCTCACTGCGAGGAATCTGGGTTTTAACTTATTTTATTCTGTCTTAACTAGGGACTGAATGTACTCTAACTGGCCTCAATGCTAGAAATCTGGGTTTTAACTTATTCTATACTGTCAGAACTAGGTACTGAATGTACTTTGACTGGCCTCAATGCTGGAAATCTGGGTTTTAACCTATTTCATGCAGTCTACACTTGGTTTTAAATGCACTTTGACTAGCCTCAATGCTAGAAATCTGGGTTTTCAACCTATATATCCAGTTTAAACTAGGTGCTGAATGTACTTTGAATGGCCTCAATGCTGGAAATCTGGGTTTAAACCTATTTTATACTGTCTAAACTTGATTTTATATTTACTTTAACTGGTTTTCATGCTAGACATCTGGGTTTTATCTTGTTTTTGTTCATCGAAACTTGATTATTAATTTACTTTGACTGGCCTCACTGCTTGAAATCTGGGTTTTAACTTATTTATCAAGTATAAACTTGGTTTAAAATGCACATTGACTGGCCTGAGTGCTAGAAATCTAGGTTTAGACCTATTTCATGCAGTCTAAACTTCGTTTTAAATGTACTTTGACTGGCCTCAATGCTGGAAATCTAGGATTTAACCTATTTAATGCAGTCCAAACTTGGTTTTTAACGCACTTTGACTGGCCTCAATGCTAGAAATCTGGGATTAAACTTATTTTATACAGTCTAAACTTGGTTTAATATGCACTTTGACTGGCCTCAATGCTAGAAATCTGGGTTCTAACTCATTTCATGCAGTCTAAACTAGAAATTGAATGTACTTTGACTGGCCTCACTGCTAGAAATCTGGGTTTTAACATATTTTATACATTCAAAACTTGCTGATTTATGTATTTTGACTGGCCTCACTGCTAGAAATCTGGGATTAAACTTATTTTATACAGTCTAAACTTGCTTATTTATGAATTTTGACAGGCCTCACTGCTAGAAATCTAGGATTTAACTTATTTTATACAGTCAACACTAGGTACTGAATTTACTTTGACTGGCCTCAATGACAGAAATCTGGGTTTTGACTTATTTTATCCAGTCTAAACTAGTTTCTGGATGTACTTTGACTGGCCTAAATGCTTGAAATCTAGGTTTTAACTTATTTTATCCAGTCTATACTAGTAACTGAATGTACTTTGACTGGCCTCAATGCTAGAAATCTGGGTTGTAACTCATTTCATACAGTCTAAACTAGGTACTGAATGCACTTTGACTGGCCTCACTGCTAGAAATCTGGGTTTTAACTTATTTTATACAGTCAAAACTTGCTTATTTATGTATTCTGACTGGCCTCACTGCTAGAAATCTGGGTTTTAACTCATTTTATACAGTCTAAACTAGTTTCTGGATGTACTTTGACTGGCCTCAATGCTAAAAATCTGGGATTTAACTTGTTTTAAACAGTCAAAACTTGGTTAGAAATGCACTTTGACTGGCCTTTCTGCTAGAAATCTGGGTTTCACCTATTTAATACAGTCTAAACTAGGTATAAAATGTACTTTGACTGGCATCAATGCTAGAAATCTGGGTTTAAACCTATTTTATACAGTCTAAACTTGATTAGAAATGCACTTTGACTGGCCTCAATGCTAGAAATCTGGGTTTCACCTATTTAATACAGTCTAAACTAGGTATAAAATGTACTTTGACTGGTTTTAATGCTAGAAATCTGTGATCAAACTTATTTTATACTCTAAACTTGGTTATATATATGTATGTGGGCTGGCCTCAATGCTAGAATTCAGGGTTGAAAGTGACTTTATACAGTTGAATCTCGGTTTTAAATGTACTTTGACTGGTTTTAATGCTTAAAATCTGGGTTTTAACTTATTTTTTACTGTCTGAACTAGGTATTGAATTTGCTTTGACTTGTCTCAATAATAGAAATCTGGGTTTAAACCTATTTTATATAGTCTAAACTTGGTGATGAATGCACTTTGACTGGCTTCAATGCCAGAAATCTGGGAATTCACTTATTTTATCCAGTCTAAATTTGCCCATAAATGACCTCTGATTGGCCTCAATGCTAGAAATCTGGGATTAAACTTATTTTATACAGTCCAAATTTTTTTTTTTTTTTTTTTTTTTTTTTTTTTTTTTTTTTTTTTTTTTTTTTTTTTTTTTTTAATATTTTTATGGGCTTTTCTGCCTTTAATCGGACAGGGGAGGACAGTGGATAGAGTAGGAAATGGGGTGAGAGAGTGGGGAATGACATGCGGGAAACAGGCCACAGGCGGGAATCGAACCCGGGCCACCCGCTCGAGGGCCAGCCTCATGGTGCGCGGCCACATCCACTAGGCCATCTGCGCCCCCTAAATTTGGTTTTAAATGCACTTTGACTGACCTGAATGCTAGAAATCTGGGATTGAACCTATTTTATACAGTCTAACCTTGGTTTTAAATGCACTTTGACTGGCCTCAATGCTAGAAATCTTGGTTTTTGGCTTTTTTAATACACGAACATTGCTTATAAATGTACTTTGACTGGTTTTAATGCTAGACATCTGGGTTTTCACCTATTTTGTGCAGTCAAAACTTGGTTTTAAATGCACTTTGACTGGCCTCAATGCTAGAAATTTGGGTTTAACTTATTTTATACAGTCTAAACTAGTTTCTGGATGTACTTTGACTGGCCTATATGCTTGAAATCTGGGTTTTAACTTATTTTATCCATGCTGTCCATGGTCCATTACCGCGTCCATGCTGTGACGCGGTAATGCTGTGACGTAGATTGTGTGAGATGGCAGATTGAATCTAGGCGCGCGCAAATCATCCATTCATTCAACCGTAAATATTCGCCAACTCTTAATTAATCTACCAAAAGTACTAAGTAGCTCCACAGGGCACTCTGGAGGACAGCAAGGAGGATCTGACCGGCTTGACGGAGTACATCGATCGGTGCACGACAGGATTGTCATGGGGAAGCCAAACATGACATCCACTCCAGCTACGTCATCCAAGGCGAAGAGACCGCGCAGCGGAGACTCATCCGGAGCGATCTCACCTCCAGGTAATGACACAACTGACGTTCTTCTTTCCATAGAAAAGAAGTTAGGCAGCCTGGACGCCCGGTTGAGCCTGCTGGAGGTCCTTCACAAGGA